>JAODKF010000138.1:27635766-27673201 GCA_026779585.1 Mormyrus proboscirostris | reverse complement strand
TCTACAGAACAGCTTGTTTTGTCACAAATGTTTGTAAGTCTTTTCACAAAAATTTGTAAGAATGATCCATGTCCTCCTACTTGTGTTAATTCTACATTACTTGAGGGATTCAATGTGTAAATATGTATAAGTTTGAATGTTAATTGGGATTAATCGTGATAAATCAAAGAAAAATGTGCAATTAAATCATTTTTTTAATCAATTCATAGGCATAATTAATACCTGATGTTTCAGAGTAAGATGTTAGACTCCACATACTTTTGGCCATATAGCGTGTGTATGAGTGTATATATTTATATAAATTATATAATTTTCTTTTATGAAAGTGCCATGCAGTCACTTGGAAAACATATATTACACAGAAAACCAAATCATGTCTACTCAGTATAGGAAATCAAAGTAAATACAAATGACATTTAGTAATATGAAAGACACTATCAAAAGCTCAGACAAACTTAGTAATATTTTACTCTTAGTGCTGAGGAGCTAAAGCCCATGGTTCATAGAGGAGAGTGAATTGTGCCTCAGCCCAGTCGGAATAGTAAATACTGCCAGAGATAGTGGTTTTTCCACTGCACTGAATACTTGACAGATTGCTGAGGCAGCTATCCTGCTAAGGCAATGGGATGCATCATCAATGCACCAACCAGGTTGTGGACCATAAATGTCTTCATGAGAATATGTGGCCGAGTGAAATATGTATTACTCTGCAAGGATGAACTCATGAATGGACTAAATAAGATGTTAATAACATAGGAAGCTATAACCCATGTGGGATCAGCAAAAGGACCCTGTGATGCATCAGGAAACATGAAACAATCGAAAAAGCCACTTCACTATGAGGCCTGGGTGACTGGGGAAAGCCTTGTGTAAATAAAACCAAAAGCTGGCACATTTACATTTACAGTACTTATAACTGCAAGAATCAGGTCTTAATCAGCACAGCACCCAGTTGCCTGCTATGCCCCCCCCCCCCCGATGGTCAGTCTTTCCTCTGTGTCAACCGGGCATCTTTCAGCTTTGTTCTCAATCAATAGACAAACTCACCAATCAAAGCAGCTAGCAAGAGCAAAGTTCTCATGAGAGACACAAACATCAGAAGGATCTGAAAAAAAACTGACTAATATCTGCAAGTGCTGCTATTTCCTGACTCTCCTGCATTTACTTCATTACTGAATGAAGTGCTACACTGTGACAGTACCTTGACTTCTTTCTTCCTACTTCCTGTTTTGTCCTTTTCTTCTATCCAATCAGCATTCTGCACTAGGCAAGCTGGCACATGAACTCCAATAATCAGAATTTCAACCGCATTAAAAGCTAAATAAGCAGATGACATAAAGCAATAGACATGTATTGTAAGTATGTAACGTAGAGACAATGTAATGTTGTGAAAATGCACTAATACAAATAAAACTGAAGTGAATTGAATAAAAAATTCAGTTTTGCTAAGCCTGCCAGCCTTTACCTTGATCCCCCTCCCACCACCGCTAACCAAGAAGCTGCAGTGAGGAACATGAAGCATTCTACAGTAGACTGGTAAAACGTGCAGCACATTGCCGCACATACCTAAGCACTTTAGTCTCCTCAAGAAAGAAGGAATGGAAGAAGCGGCCTTCGCACTTCTTCTGTAGGCTCCCTCCTATGCCGTTATGCCACTGCAGTCTGTCATTGATGCAGACACCAAGGTACTTATAGCACTGCACCATTTCGACAGTTTCCTGGTGGGTGTTGACAGTGGTCAGTAGTTCTGCTCCGGTCAGCTTCTTTGTCAGCAATAGTGACAGTACTGTGCCTTGTAGCATCCCCATGTTGCTCTGAACTACATCACATATATACGCAGCTGCCATGTTTGGTTGGGAGATAAGCCGTGAAATCCTGACACATCCTTATTATGTTGTTAAAGTTGTCCAAGTCCAATTGGGCACAGGATTAATCCCTATGGAGCAGGCACAGGATTAATCCCTATGGAGCAGGCACAGGATTAATCCCTATGGAGCAGGCACAGGATTAATGTGTGCCTGGAAGGCTAACTGTATTGGGTCTAGAAAGTCCTTCACGGGTGGTATGAGATTATGCCTCCTCATTGTATCAGATAGCAGTGTCACTGCTTTGTAGTCATTTGAGGCACTGGAATATGTCCTTTGAGCACTGCATGCAGTTTTTAAGGGGAAACCATGCGCAGTCATAGGAACGCTTGAAATTCATCGGCGTTAAGCATTCCAGTACTTGTGCTATTCAGGGTCTTCTGCCTTGCCCATGCACAGTCATTCTAGCTTCTACAGAGATAGGAAAGGACATACAGATGTGCAATAGAAGTGGAAGCAGATGGGAGAGGGTCTTTATGGGCCCTTTATGTCGGACTGCCAACCAGGATAGCTGTGACTCTGGGAGGTCTTCTTGATGGACTGAGGATTTGTCAGCACTCTTCTGGTTCCAGGTCCATCCACTTTGCTGTAGCCAATGATGTTTCTCTCTCCTTTCTGTAAACCAGGTTATTCTCCAGCTTACATTTCTTGTACCTTCTTCTTCTCATCTTCCTTTTCAGACTCGTCTCTATCGACTGTATTGAGGAGCGATGTGACCCAGGGCTTGTTATTTGGAAAACAGCAAACTGTTATCTAGGGAATAATTATGTCTGTGCGGAAACTGATGTAGTCAGTGATGCAGCAAGAGAGTCCATCAATGTTATGCCCATTGAGGCCATAAAACAAGTCCCAGTCTGTCACCTCCAGCAGGGCCGCAGTTTCTTGCGACCACACGTTCACAGAAGGTCTTTCCGCTTTCTTCACTCCTGTCGGCATGCAGAGCAGGAAGCCAACTAGTGTGATGGCAGAGGCTGGCAGGTCCCTATGCAGCCAGGATTGTGGCAGCACATTAAGCTCCACCCCCAGTGCTCCCAGTGGCTCCTTCCCAAAGCTGAGAGCTCATCTGGAATTGATCTCACACCTACAATAATTATTGTACAGAGGTAGGACGCCCAGCTGTTTCTCATCTCTCGTACCTTAACGGCACCCCACCCTTGCCAGTGCAGTACCTTATAGTCTGGCGGGATGCCACTCTGCTTGGGGCCAGCCATCAATCTGAGGAGTGAAGCGCAGAGTTGGGGCTGAAAAAACGAAACTAAATGTAATGCAATCAAACAAGACTGAATGAAACAACTAAAAAAAAAAGCGTCCAACCGAAATGTATGTGTATGCTGTTTAATGATTTTTTTGGTATCTCATATGCATTTACTGAAAAAGAGAACATTTCAGATCCATTTCTGCTAACCCTCCCTCCATCTCCTGTCTCCCTTTTCCACCTCATTGTCAGGTTCTTGATGTAGAGCGGTGGGGAATTGATGTTGACTCAGCCATCAGTGGACAAATGGCCACCTCCATAAGACACTGCATGTAAATGGGGGCATAAAGCAGTGCTCTGTCCCCAGGGCATGGTGGAGCACAGCAAGTCTAACACCCCTGCTGTTTCTGGGGGCTGGGTGGGTGAGTGGGTGTCAAACACATGAGGACGCTGTTCCCTGAGGGACTGCAATGCATGCTGGGAAATAACTGATCTGAGCTTCAGCACTACGTAGAGTTTTTTTGGTTAAATGTTTATTGGTCTTTAACTTTGACAACTGAAAAATTAAACAAACTTTTAAAAATTCCAACAAAGGCATTCCAGGTGTTCCAAACGTTCCTAGCATTCCCTATGCATCCCAGATCCCAGTCAAAACTGCCAGTGAATGTCTGGGTGCGTCATCAGCTCTAGGGATGAATGCAGTTGAATACAGTGTTCGGCAAAACAGAAATAATGAGTTTTTATGAATATTTATTTCTACAAATATTTCTTGAATAATTTGTTTTCTGGAAATAAAAAAAAATAATCAAATATCTGGTGTTCCTCATAACTCTGAATGCGGTTAGTGTTTGCACTCCGGCTGCTTGTGCTGACTTGAGTAGCACAGTCTGATCAAAATATAGGCAGAACTTTTCTATGCAAAGGGAGGAAAATGATCATTTTAATTTATTTTTTGTTTAGATTGTATTTTGGCAGACATTTTATAAATTACACAATATAACAACAAGGTACAACTTCGGCTGCAAATTGAATATTCATACAGTACATAATCTAACTAATAATACCAAGAGTACTTGATAGTGGTTATTATGCATTTAATATTTACTTTACTGTAATTTTCAAAATTTTTAAAAAGTTATTTCATTGTATATTGTCTTGTATAAGGTATCTTGGCTTTTTTAAGAGTGCAGTTACAGTGTAGATGCAGTGTATGTGACGACTGCATAACGTCCAAGTCACCTGACGGCCCACGGGACAGAATTTAACCCAGATGTGTTTAGAATAAAACCCGAGTTCCGCAAGCTCTCTCAGTTGGGGCTTAATTAAGGTTTAGATCTTGGCATTTGGTACTTAAAAGAAAAGAGTTTTTATTGTGTCAGGGTTCCCACTGTCACATATTGCCATTGATTAGATTAGAGTTTAGTTTATTGGTTTGTGTGTGGATTAGGAACTGAATGTTATGTTCAAATTTCTTTTCAATGATGTTTATGGTTATATATGTCCATTATAATAATTATGAACACTAAAATGTGATATTGTTTTATGGTTTTCATAAACTCAGAAATAGTTTATTGAATAACACTTATATTAACAATAAGTGTAATAAAAAAACTGGATTGTTACACCTATTTCCACTTTTTATTTTGAATACAAATGCAAATAATTTTTCTGCCTTAACAAAAATTTAAATACAAGTACAGGGCTTTCTGTCCATTCCTAATCAGCACCTTCCTTTCATGGAGGTTTCGATTACAAACCCAGTCCTTTAAGATTCCACTGATAGTCTGAAGGACTATCACGTTCACAGCAGAATCACCAAGACCCTCGACTTACTGTGAAGAGTCCTCAGAGACAGATCTTGTTCTTTGAAAGGCTTGGATGGCACACATCTGGATAAGATGCATGAACAGGTTCCATGTGGTTGTGGGGTCAGAAGGACATTCATTTTTTGGCTTACATATACAGTAGTTGCCTGGCTGTAAGGGACATAATTCTTTGGTTAAAAAGATATTTAACTGGTCACAGATACTTCATTTATGGGTCTAAGTGAGGACTCCTCTCAAGACTCAAGCCAACTGGGTCCAGTTTGCAAGTCCACTTTCGTAATGACTGCGCTCCTTACCTACTACCAACTCTGTGTTCTGGAAGTCAAGGTTAAACTTCCAGGAGTGGACAACAACCAGGGGAGATTGGTTTGGTCTGGGTACCCAGATGAGCACTAACATATTTATCAGTATACCATCAATAAAACCATGAAGCAGTTGCTGTTCCAGTGAGTCAGCCACTGTATTACTGGGGAGCATTTTTGATTGTCCTCTGATTGGTCTCTGGTGTAATTAAGTGTTCCGTTAATTTCCATGGGGCGCAGTGAGGGACTGCGGGGTGTTTTCGGCACCGGTATTCAGACAAGAGCTCTCCTTTATTAAGCACACAACAAAGCAGGAGCTTCCTGCGTGGGCCGAGGTTAATGTGACAACAGGTTTTTAGGAGTTCAGCAATGTTTGGGAATGGGCGGGAAAGAGCACTTATGATGTCCCCGCGAATGGGGCTTCAAAACCACCCCCACTGTCTTGTCACACTGTTCTGACATCAAATGTAGATCAGGGTTGGTGTTTATAACAGCTTGACTTTGCTTCGCCTTTTACGGGTTTAGTGCTCTTCTGGAAAGGAACTGGAGGAGAGAAGCCTCTAGAAGAGTTTGCTGTTTTTACACACATATGTATGGTTTATAATCTGCAGTGCTGTTTTATTAGGAATAGTTACATAACTGAACACATTCCTCACTATGTGCTGAATTTCCCCACCAACACAGAACCAGGGTAGGTCTGTGTTTTTCTGACTATTTCACCCAGTACACAGAAGCTCAGTGTCAAGCTGTGGACAGCGTGGTATTCACTGACAGCAGAGCGGGATTATCGAGAGACACCTCAGAGCAGAGCCGCATTTTTACTATACAGTCCAAAGTGACATAAAGCAAACCAAGAAATTAGCTGGATGTTAGTAGAAAATCTTTATCAATTCAGGATACTTAACGACATAAAATTCTGTCACTTCAGCCCAATCTTGGGATTAGTAAGCAAAACGTTTTTTGACAGAAGAAAATGTTACAAGCACTGTGTAGAAAATTGCAGAAATCAAATATACTTTTGATATAGAACTTTTATAGCAATTTCAAATAATATATTTATTCTGTATGTAGTACTTACAAAAACAATTTGGCCTGTGGTTTTGTGTGTACATCAATTTCATATCCTTTAAGATATGAGAAGACACGTCATTAATATTTGATATGACTATGGCAGAGCCACTTTCAAACTGGATGAATTGCATTCCTTCTACCCCTTCTACCTCAGTTACTGGAATCCACAAAAATTCACAAAAAAAAACTTGTTTTCATTGCTATGTTTCATTACTAAACATTTTTCATTGCAGACATTCGTTTAATGAATATTTTGCCTTGGAGATAAAATACACATTTTTAATCAGAACAGATCTGACTGTTTGTATGGCTTATGAGAGCATTAAACTTTAAAAAGGAGAAAAAATAAACCCAGAGCATGTGTCAGATAAATGAAAATTAAACAATACCGAAAATATAGTAAGTCCTTAACACAGTTAAATAAACATCAATATTTTAGTAAACACATACAGGACTAAACCCCTACCCTCACCAGACATAAGGATAGAAATACAATTTGTATTTTTGTAGCCCATTCACAGCCATTTTACTTAATGCCTGTGCCAAAATCATGAAAACTGAAAAAGAAAAAAAAAGGAATCCCAAGGAAAAAAAAAGCAAACTTTCAATGAAGAAGACATGACAGTTGTAATATACACTATATGAACAAAAGTACCGGGACACACCTCTCCATCGGTGAATTCAGGTCTTTCATTCAGACCCATTGCCACCGGTGTATAAAATCAACCACTAAGCCATGCAGTGAGGTTAACAAACATTTTTGAAAGAATAGGTCATTCTGCAGAGCTCAGTGAATTCAAGCGTGATACTGTCATAGGATGCCACCTTTACAATATGTCAATTCATGAAATTTCTCCCCTACTAGATAGTCCATGATGAACTGTAAGTGGAAGTGTTTAGGAACGGGAGAAACTCCGTCATGAAATGATGGACTATGTAAAGTAACAGAACAGGGTCACCCAGTGCTGAGGTGCATAGTGTGTAAAATGCGGCAGCGTTCTGTAGACTGAGTAACTGCGGAGTTCCAAACTTCCTCCAGCATTAACCCCAGAATAGATACTGTGAGCCCGGAGCTTCATGGAATGGGCCTCCATGGCCGTGCAGCTCCATGCAAGCCTCGCATAACTAAGCACAATGGAAAGCGTTGGATGGAGAGGTGTGGAGCACACTGCCACTGGACTCTGGAGCAGTGGAAACGTGTTCTGTGGAGTGACGAATCACACTCCTCTGTCTGGCAGTCTGATGGATGAGTCTGTGTCTGGCAGATGCCAGATGCCAACTGTTTGGTGGAGGAGGTTGTTATGTTTGGTACAGGGTTGTCTTTCAGGGACTAGGCTAGGTCTCTTATTTCTAGTGAAGGGAACTCTTAATGATAATACCAAGACATATTGGGCAATTCTACACACAAAGCAATGATCCATAAAGACATAGTTGATTGAGTTTGGTGTGGAAGAACATGACTGGCCCACACAGAATCCTGACCTCAACTTGATCAAACACCTTTGAGATGAACTAGAATGGAGATCGTGCGCCAGGCTTTCCAGTCCAACATCAGTGCCTGACCTCATAAATGTTCTCCTGGATGAATGGGTAAAAACACACTCCAAAATCTTAAAACCTTCCCAGAAGTGTGGCAGCTCTTAAAGGGGGACCAACTCCACATTGATGCCTATGGATTTATTTTGGGATGTCAGTGCCTATAGGTATAAAGGCCAGGTGTCCCAATACTTTTGACAGTATAGTGCACATTAATAACATACATGAAAATTGCTTCATTATATAATGTTTATTATTAATGTGTATTAAAGCTGTTGTATCTTATTCACTGAAAGTATTATGAATGCAATGTTTTAAGACATGTTAAAATACTTACATTGTGACATGCTTGAATTCACTGTGCTCTTCAGAATGACCCATTCTTTCACAAATATTTGTAAACCTAACTGCATGGCTATGTGATTGATTTTATATCGAAGGCAATGCTTTACGGCATATTAAGGTATACTTACATGTTGCTCCAGAATGTAATTATATGGGTGAACAGATTAAAAAATATCTTGACTGTTATACATGTCATTATTTATATTCACGTTTATAAATTGGGTACAGGAGTGAATGAGATGAAGATGTCATGATTATTACAGATTATTCATATTCACTCTCTAGCGACAGGACAGTGATGAACAAAGACAAAAAATATATAATTGCTATCTTAGATATCACAACACATTCTGTAGAAGTATCACCTTTAGTGAATATAACAATACCCTGTATCGCTGTATTGAAAACACATTGAAAGTGTGTTACAGCAAACTGAAAATTAAATCCAACAGACTGACACAGGCTGTTGCTAGGGAACAGTGTCTGACTAAAATGTAGCGAAGTCATTGAAAATGAGGAACTAATGGTATATCCAGCATAACACCGTCTATCCTGCGCGTGATTTCAACAGAGACTTTGCTGTTACTTAAAAGTAATGTTTGTTTTCTGAGCAAACCCTTTTTGAAAGAGTCCTTTTTACTGAATTTATTATTTTTTTTACTAAAACATTTCCAGCGCATTTGAGTCCCACAACATCTGACCGCCCTCTGGTACCTTCAGTATTCAGCTTGCACACACTGTCAGATTTCATTATTACTGTTATTTTAAAAACCACTTTTTCATACTGGATGAATGAATAATTCACCCCCTGGCTGGCTAACAGCCCCTAAAACCTTTTCAGTCTACAGGTAAAACTGTCATTCAAAAACACTTTTAGATACAGTTTAGTTAAAAGCAGGGAGCAGTCCGTTTGTCTAGTGCCGGTTCAACTGTGTTTGTAAATAAAGTTTCACAAACAACAAGGAAACAATGAATGGGCACAAATGTTGAAGAGGAGGCAAATGCTTTGCAGTGACTGGGTGATTAAACATGCAGGCAAAGACTTGAACACATGGAATCTGAGTAAAAATATAGCCTGGTGATGAGAATTTGTAAATCACATACAGAGCAGAGAGGCTTTTTAGAGACTACTACAGCTCTCTCCAAAGGCATTATCGGAAGTCTGCAGGAGATGAAATAAAGTAGGCAATTAACGACTTCCAAATCAATAAAAAGTGATAATGATGTTAATTTAACAGTGTTTTTGCACAGTGATGGTGTGCAACTGATCTGTTGCCTTGGAGACAGAAACCATGAACATAATATAGGCAGCCTTACTTTCACATTTAGCTGTATTACTGTTCTTAAAAGCTGCACATAGGCACATGCCTGAGAGTGTGTGTGTGTGTGTGTCCATACAAGGGCCACTTCTTCCAGATGAGTGTCATAAATGATGGAAAGCCAGGTCACTCCTGCATGGGTCAGGTTCAGGAACACATTAATACTGTAATACATCTTATCTATTCCTGAATCAATGGCCTTTACAACATGCAGGCTTGACAGTGGAGGGAGGGAAGCAATTCCAGGAAATATTGAGAAGATAAAATGATAATATTACAGTGGTAGGACAGCACACAATAAAATGTCAGACCATTATGTCAGCTGAACTCTGCAGCATCACAATGAAACTCTTCAGCCTTAAGTAACCATTAACGGTAACACCTTACACGGTATGTGAATGTCATGTATATAAGAATCTTTGCATACATTCATAACACATTACAATGCATCCATACAGCTTTAAACACATGGCTATAAATATTTATAAAAAGCTATAACATATTATAGCCATGTTTATTATGCATCATGAAAGCTCTCATCTGTAATGCAGTACAGATGTCTTCACAATATAGTACAAATCATGTTTAGTTCTTATACCAACCATTATATTGCATGATGAAGGCATCTATAGTGCATTGTAGGCGAGATCTTCATTGGAGCTAATGAAGTATTTTAATCAACACTTTAATGCCTTATGACTGTCAATTATACTTATACTTTCCATTATAATGCATTATAGATGACAGCTTTACTCCATTATCCCTGGATAAATTTAGGTATTCTAAAATTAAACAAGTTTGGGATGCCAGTTAAAGCAGAGAGATTGCAATGCCAGTTAATTCTGAACTATGAAGGATTACTGTACACGACCATGTTTGTTTAATCAGTTGTTAATTTCAGACAAAATTTTTGCAAAAAACCTTTAAATAAAGATATTTTGCCTTTAATGTACAGAGAGAGACCTGGTTAAAAGGCAGCAAATATTCAACATAAAGCCAAACTTAAAGGCATTTCAAATGTTTGCAGAAAAACACATAAACAAATATCTGGCACTTGGGTGTGCCTCCGTAACTGCGAAGGATCATTTCCTATGCAAACATTCCATTTAGGCAGTAAAACATCTCAGCTAAAGTCCACATCACAGAGAGGAGCTTGGCTCACAGAGAGCTATTCAGTTAGTCAGTGTAACAAACAGGCATATCTGTGGCTGTGGAGAGCATTCTGACACAGTCAGCAGTATCTGCATTGAGCCCTGGAAAAGCTGTGGGAAGCTTTGCTCCTCAAACAAATGTGACTTGGTTTCATCAAAGGGATTTAAAGAGCAGAAAGTAGCATTTCACAAGAAAAGCTGTGAAAATGACGCGTTCCTTTTTACCTTGGAGGTTGGAATGACATCACACCCAAGTTAACCACATTCCTTCAAGTCAGAAAGCCTTCAGCAATACCAGGTGTAGATGGGTTCATTGTTAGCCATTGTTAGCAATACCAGTTGATAATGTATCACACAGTCAGGGTCGTATCCAAGGTATGAAAAATAGTGAAGTCCAGGACCCGGGGTTGGGGGGAGGAGTGGGTCTCGGCACTGAGTACAGTATTTATTTTGCAAATACAAACACAGCATCATGTCCACAGATAGCAGTTGGACAGTGCTGTGTGTACGACCTGTTTAATGAGACACAAATAAGACATAAGTGTTAAACAGTGTATACCTACAGCTTTCACTTCTGTTCACGAAGGGCACAGTCATCTTAAATGGTCAGGGTTGCAGAGCTTCCTCCAAGTTTCAAAGTCAGAACTTCGATTTCAAGGGGCGTTCCAATTGAAATTTCAGACTAGGACCTCAGAGATTCAGACTTCCTAGTTCAAATGGAAAAAACCAAAGGAATCCTAGAAGATCCAGTCTCTGTGGTGACACAGGGACCGAATTTCATAGGTGACTTGAGTTTGAGAGAACCATGTGGAATTGAGTTAGGTCTGGATCTGACTATAGAGAGGAGATAGGAGTCAGGTTCTACCATTCTTTGAGGAAATAGGAGTCAGGTTCTACCATTCTTTGATTCACAGAACACCAGCATGTGTAGCCCCTTCAGAAATCACTAAAGGAGATAGGAGTCAGGTTCTATCATTCTTTGATTCACAGAACACCAGCATGTGAAGCCTCTTCAGAAATCACTGATGGTTCAGGCTCTCTGGCAGGTAGCAGTCACTTCACTCCCCTCAGCCTTTCATTTATCCCCCCCGTAGCCCCCCCGTCTTGTTCACCCCATCTGTATTGCCTGGGAACTTTCTTACCATGATTCCACTGAATGTCAAATACAAAGGTCTGTCACAACACATATGTCCATGCAACTGTATATAGCGTATGCATAACATTTTTTTTTCCACAAGCATAGATAATTTCTAATGGTTTTAGAGAACTACAGCAAATTCCTGCAAACTCATTATGGCTGAGAGCTTTAACAAACCCTCAAGGTAATCTCAGACGCAAATGATTACAAGCTGGTTTATCATCTCAGAATGTTTAAGTAATTTTGAAGGCTTGTGTTCACTTTTGGAAATTATGAAAATAAGTGTTTGGTTTATTTGTTTGTTTGTTTACCTACTGGTTTCATGCAGTGCACCAGTCGGATATCTGTGGGTCACTGTGGACCCCAGGAACGTGGGTTGTTTGAATTTGTAGTTTCTCTTTTATATGTATGAGGGAAAAGAGGGACAATCCACAGAGCGGCTCACAGCAAGCCGAGAACTTTATTAACAAAACTGAAAACAAAGAAGGAAACAGTAAATAAAGGGACCACAAGGGCTCATAACAAATCAGGAAAATTAAACAAACTAAAGAAACCACAAAGTAAATGCAACTAACAAACACAGCATAACAGGTCTAGAAAACAACCACAGCTACAAACACACAGTAACACACAGTAACAACTACAATGACAGACTAAAGAACAGAATGAGGGCAGGCACACAGATAAGAAGGGCTAACAAGGGGCAAATGTGGAACATAACCAAAAACAACCAATCCCTGTTATAATTAACAAGCACTGGAACTAGGAAACATGGGCAAACAACGTTAGGAGAAACTACCAACAAAAGTACAAGCAGAACATAATTAAACAAGGCACAAGTAAGGTAGACCAAAAAACAGGGACACTAAGCAAGGATACAGAAAAACAATACCAAACACAAAGGATAAATAAGCAGTATACATTGCCTCAAACTCTGGAGGGGTTCAGTCACTGAGCCACAAGCTCAACCCATTGAGCTATGTGGCAGCCCAGGCAGTAGGGAAACACGCTAGGGATTGAGGGACTACAAGATAGAGGGGGGAAAGCGGGACGGTCAGCGACATCTGCTGGCCAAATGGGGACAAGACACATAGGGCAGGGCCACACAGAAACCGACCATGACAATTATCATTAGGCCCATAACTGCTTTAGGGATGCTCTCAGAACCCAAGGCTTCTGTAATGGTACATCACTTTAGACAAAGTGTCTGCTAGTCTAACAGAGCAGCTTTCTGTTTAAGGGTTGAGTCTTTTGAGGTGTTTCTTATCCAGGGATTCAGATAGAATCCCAAAGCTGTAGTTGAGTTCACTATTTGTTCAAGCCTGGTCTTTATTGTGCCTATTTGTGGTAACTTTCTTTTTGGCTCAACTTATTTTCTTTTCTGTTCACTTTTCTTTTACCTTGAATTAATTACTTTTTGGCACTGTTCATCTGTAGCGACACTTGGGGGACGTAATTTACCATCTGCATCACCTTGTCCCTGTCAAAAATCAGTTTTTCCACCACCTCTCTGCTGTCCCACAAAAAGGTCCTTAAATCATACCGCATAATTATGCGAAATCCAGGAGAAATCAGAATTGACCTTCATTACCGCCGCATCATTAAATAAAGGATGAAAGGAGAAGCATATTTCCCATGAATATGAATATGTTTGAACTTTGGCATTCCATTGGTGGACTTTCTGTTGCCAAAAGTTGTTGACACTCCTGCGAAGTATGAATAATTATTCCTAAATACAAATACGTCATATCATGCACCTGCAGACTGAAACATACCCAAAACCATCATTGCTGTTCAGTAATAATTCCTACACTTCCATTATATATGCATAATTGTGTGTACATTTTTGCCTTGTAATCAGGCTTGATTCTGCGTTTATTTATATAAAATGTACAAAATGGCATATTAGTGTAATATGGGACAGATTTAGATGCAGCACGTAATGTTGGTCCCTCAGAGGAATTTCACTTTTACCATAGTGTGTGCAGTTTAAATACTTTATGCATTAATCTTTCAGCAGACCATATCTGTTTTTACCTGCAAACATAGACACATTCGTGCCAGAAGGATGGGTGTGATGCATTCATCTCTGCTCTTTACATACCTCAGCAGAATTACAGAATGCAGCCAAACGTTCATCTCTGAAAATGCGGTTTGGTCTCCATGCTAATGTGTGAACTGTGTGCATGAGGATTAGGCTGCTCTGCAGTGTTACAGCGGGGGGGGGGGGAGGGGGGCTCTGTTTGAAGGGCTAAAGCCTCTCCATCAGCTCCTAGATGTTCTACAGCACCAGGAAAATTAGGTAGAATAATGTTTGCTTTTTCCCTGTTATAGGTGACACAAAATATGTCTTGCAGTTCCGGCGATATTGGCTGTAATTCGGAAAACGAAACATGACAGAGATTTTTTATTTTTTTTTTGCAAACGTTCAAACCAAAAGTGAAGTGAGTTCAACAGCAGACAGCATAGGCAGCCACCACTGTGCCTGTTTAATGTGACGTTCGTGTAAATGTATTTCAGTTCAGCAGCTGCTCCACGATAACGCAGAATGATTTCTAGAATCCAAGTGTTAAAAAAAAAATATATCAAATGCCACCTGAAAACAGGCAGTTGAGCTTATGGCTGGTTATATAGCATGTGTATGCATAAAGTAGGCCTTTGATCAAATTAAATAGTTGAATAATAAATAAACATAACATAACATGCATAACATATTGACTTGACCCATTTGTAGCAATCTCATTTATTTTTCATTTTTGATATGATTTCATTTTGAATAACTGTACAGATGTTGCTTTCATTTTGCATCTTTGCCTATGTTATGTTGAGTCTGTTTGTGATCCAGAGCACAGTCAGTGACATTTCATTGGTCCCTCGCTTCCGTGTACCATCATGGTGTGTGCTGGTGTGTCACTCTTGAGGTCACAAACAAAGGCGTCTACCTTAATGTCATTTATACCTTGTGTGCATTACAGCTTCAGATCATATTCAGGTAAAGCTTTTATTATGTATGCTTTTATTGGCTGGTATCTCAGTGGCTATATTACATTCAAATGTAATTAAGGATGATATATAACCTGCTGGAATTTAAAAATGTCAGATGACTGTGCCCCACATGCTTTGAGAAAACAATGAAAAACACAAATCAATCATATTTTTAATCTAGGTTAAAGGAATTTAGGCAGCTTTAGACTGTGCATATATCTGACATTTTCACCAGTAACCTTATCATAAAGGAACACTCAATCGAAATAGTAGAAATAGTAGTAATAAGGTGCTCAATCGAAATAGTAATAAAGCAGGATTCTCGGATCAGCCTGTGCATCCTCCCTGTCACCTTCTGTTCTAGCTGCACAGCAGTGTTACAGATCTTCAAAGACTGCAGTCATAGACACTGAGAACAAGAACAAGCAAATCAGTGAGAGCAGAAAAACAAGTATGAAACAAAAAGGTCAGATCTCCAGAATACTAGAGGAGCTATAGCTGCCATCACAGTGATCTGCTCTAATAGCTGAAGCTGACACCAGTCATCTGCTCTAATAGTGGAAGCTGACATCATAGTAATCTGCTCTAATAGCTGAAGCTGACACCACGGTCATCTGCTCTAATAGCTGAAGCTGACACCCTAGTGATCTGCTCTAATAGCTGAAGCTGACACCCTAGTGATCTGCTCTAATAGCTGAAGCTGACACGCCAGTCATCTGCTCTAATAGCTGAAGCTGAAACCCCAGTCATTTGATCTAATAGCTGAAGTTATCACCACAGTCATCTGCCCTCATAGCTGGAGCTGACACACCAGTTATCTGCTCTAATAACTGAAGCTGACACACCAGTTATCTGCTCTAATAACTGAAGCTGATACACCAGTTATCTGCTCTAATAATTGAAGCTGACACACCAGTCATCTGCTCTAATAGCTGGAGCTGACACACCAGTAATCTGCTCTAATAGCTGAAGCTGACACACCAGTCATCTGCTCTAATAGCTGGAGCTGACACACCAGTAATCTGCTCTAATAGTGGAAGCTGACATCATTGTGATCTGCTCTAATAGCTGAAGCTGACACACCAGTCATCTGCTCTAATAACTGGAGCTGACACACCAGTCATCTGCTCTAATAGTGGAAGCTGACATCATTGTGATCTGCTCTAATAGCTGGAGCTGACACACCAGTCATCTGCATTGTCTCTAGGGGAACTGATGATGCCACAGTGATCTGTTCCTGTTCTGTGGCACCAAAATACCCAGCATCAGCCCTGTTAAAAAACAGAAAATCTTGTTTTTTAAAAAGTGAAAGCGATTAGTTGTAATTGTTGACACATCACAGCGTGCAGTGCACAACAACAAAATATGTCCTGTGCATTTAACCCATATGCAATATAGCAGGGGGCAGCTAAATCAACATCCAGGAAGCAGTGCTTGGGGGCAACACCCTGCTCAAGGTACCCCTGGGAGTATTTCTGCTGGTTGAGGATTCGAACCTGCACGCTTTCAGTTACAAGTGCACGTCCCTAAGAACTAGGCCATCACCTGCACATTGACATTGCAAATGCTGAGTAACCAGATGCTTGGCAGACACACTGGGCACAGCTTAAGGACAGAGATGTACATTGATAAGAGATATGAAACTGGCTGGGGGATGGTCCCTAACACCCAACAAATACATCTATGGCAAAGAGTTTCATGTGTCAAACCATTCTTTCAGTTTTCAGGAGACTACACAAAATCATCACAGCAGAAAACGTAAATGTAGCCTGAAGTAAAACTGCTACAACAGGGTTCCACAATTCAGGTTCTGGATGGTCAAAATCCAACACAGTTTGCAGATCTCCCTGCTCAAACACATCTTAGTCAGCTAATTACCTGTGCCTGAACAGGGAAATCTGTAAACTGTGTTGTAAACTGGTCCTCCAGGACCGGGGTTGGGGAATCCTTGCCAGCGAGATTTCACTGTAAAATGTTACACAAATAAAATCCTAAGAATGAATATAAATCAGAAGACTTAATGAAACACTGATTGGTTTATGAAAAGAAACAAAGTCTACAACATTAATTAGTTCTCTGCTTAAATGTATACCATTAAAATCACATAGCTCATGACCACCATAGAGAGTTTTAAAATAGTTGTACAAAACCAACAATGGATTGTTAAATATAATCATGGAATTCCTTCTGTCCTGGAACCTTCTTCAAGAGCTTGGAAATTCCTTTAGTTAAAAAACTAGCTGGCATTATAATCCTAATGTACTCCATGAAAACGGAAATCTTCCCAATACTTAACAGAAAAAGTGCTGTCTATTACTTATAATAATGTATAAGAATAACTAACAGAAGTGTAGCTAAAATGCAAATTATGTTGCTTCCCTGAATTTCACCATATTGTTACAGGGCTGACTAATTCTAGCACATGAGAGATTACCTGAGATCACGTGATTCTTTTTTGTTACAGGAGTCTGATTAGGACACCTATTTTTGCATAATTTTTCTGCATAAGATCAAGTTAGAATATTACAAATAAACAATAGGAATGTACAGCTGTCTGGCTTGATTGTTGTGTTTACATTACATCCACAAGACTGCCCACCCACCCTGTCACCTTGGTGAAACAAAGACCGGTTCTGTCTCCGTTAAAGATCATGAAAAGTGTGAAACGCTAAGAAATACTAAGACGCGTGACCATGCTGTCAGATTGGACCTGGATTTTGACGTTTGTGAAGTATTATTAATATATAAACCAGGTTTTGGTTATCCTTGTGTATGTGTGCTGTGAGATGTGATTCTTTCAGTCTACTCTCCATCTGTGTGCGGATGTGTGAGTCATTTCTGTGCTCCTCAGGTGTGTCTGTCTATTCTTGGTCAGATGAAGCTCAAAATCTGACTAACCACTTGTTTCTCGTGTGGTTTGTGTTAATTTCTAGCGCAACCTATTTAAAGGGAATTAGGCGCCAAGCTGCACGTTAACAGCCCCTCCACACATTACACCCAACCCCACCCCCATCTACACTGGAACTGTTTAACTTCATATATTTTGTGTATTTTATCTATACTCCTGCTGTTGTGCATGCCAGAAATCAATTTCAAAAATAAATGTGATATTATTTATAATGAGAAAATAGTGGCATTTTGTGCAATCTTTACATGAGAGATTAGTAATATATTTATTTTTATATTTAGCTTTTGAAATACGAATAGCCTGTGGAATGGATAGACTTTTTCTGGGGATTTTTTGGGGGGAAGGGGGTGGAATCGAGTTCTCAGAATATTCAGTTACCACAATATGATGAAGTACATGATGCAATTAAATCAAAGATTATTAATGGAAAGCCAAGAAAATCTGTCAGGGATACTGAGAAGTTGTGAGAACAGTCTTTATCAAATCTTTATTAGTGTGTTTGAAGAGCTCATCTGGTGAGAGTGCGGTCCATTCCCGCCCGTCTTGCTTTTCCAGTGCCATTACTTTTTCTTACATGCTCCTCCACATCCCACACTGCCACTTGCTGCCAGTCCACGTTAAAGACATATATCACTGGTCTCCTATACCTAAACGTCAATGTCAGCTCATGAGGAGTCCATAGGGACGGCATTCCTCCAGGCCGTCCACTGTCCATATGGATCTCTATGCTTCCACCCACCTTGCTTTCAACTTCAGCCTTCCCAAGCACCCTGGACTTTTCTGATACACTGTTTCTTCTCATATGTCCAAAGTACGACAGCTGTAATTTTCTCGTGTGAGCATGAAAGGTGATGCAGTGAAATCATTGCATACTGCACTTTTATAAGTTTGCAAACACAAAATTACAATGAACCATGTGAGGTAAATACTGCTTTGTGAAAATTAAAAATGGCACCATTGGAATGGTTGAATCTTATGTTAGTATATAATGTGCTAATTTTAGTTCCAATATACCTGACAGACTTCCTCTGCACTCTCCCTTTTTGAACTCCTTAAAGGTAAAAACTATGCATATGCTAGAACAAAACCTATAATAATAATGTTTTAATAGCCTCTGGGGCAAACAACAATCTTTATCTGCATTGCATGAATGGCTTCCAGCATGAGAAATTAAACAGACTTTATTCAATATTTTAATGCTAATCCCTAAATATTCATTGAGATTGTTTCTGGTAATTAGCATCCCATACATTAATGAGTTATGTAATATTCAGAGGAACATTAAAGACCCCTCTTACCAAAACTTAATAAAGAGAATAAAAGATTGCTGAAGGAATTCACAGAGGCCTCATGAAAATGTCTCATAAGATCTCTTAAGAACTTCAGAGACGCAACATTTATGCAGACATACAATAGACACATAATAGCGTATGTGAAACAGACTGAACTACAAAGTAATTCAGTACAGGAAATCATTTCTGTTACCTATTTTGTATGTTCATTACCCCACTGATGAAACATCTCAAGGCATAAATTGTAACTCAGTTTGAAATACCCAAATACAGTATCCAGCGCACATCATACAGAGATTCCAAGTGCATTTCCAGCATACTGTACGTAGCAGACAGAGAAACGAATCCCATTTCTCTCAGACGGCACACATTTCTTAGATTCCTTTATTCCTGACTCAGAAGCTAATAAGCTCAGAAACGTGTTTGTCTTGCTTGATTTAGAGGAAAATGAGGTGATACAACTGACCAACGGTATAATTGCTGCGGCGGCTACAGATTGACGTTTACATTTTAATTACTTAGCAGATCCCTTTACCCAAAGTAGAGTGCATTTTTTGAGAAAGCTGTGTCAAATTTGAGAACAACTTAGGAAAGTTCAGACCTAAAACTGAAATTCAGCTGAAAGGTACAGCAATGTTGTACGTTCTCCAGCCAAGACCCACACTAGGTTGTTAGATGCATGTGGATGTGAGGAAGCCGTTGTTGGTCCCTCATTAAGAAAACAGCAGCTGGGAAACAGAGGTGAAGGTGAAAGGCTGTAAACAGCTCATGGGGGAAAAAAAAAGAGTTTAAGGGTTGTTTTTATGCTCTCTAGCTAATGGATTAGCAGCTTAGGGGAAGCTAAAATGTTCCACCCAGAAACTTCATTGGGAATGAAATCACGCACACATAATGAATGCCCTCTTATCTTCCCTGTATACAATACATCACATTGAGTCTCTCTACACTGCGTTGTATATCTTTTCTTTACATTTCATGTCAGATTTATGGTCAAATAGATGCTTGTGACAAAATCCATTAAAATACATATATTGACAACATGTTATTTATAATCTTGAAAATCAGTACATCCATACAGTAAATGTGCGTGATCATCTTGACCCCAGGGCATGTAACCTGGAGTTCCCCAGTACCCTGCATGGCAAATTTCCAGTGCCTCTAGTCCAGAAAGGCAAAGGGGAACACAGCAGGACATTTAAGAGTGGAAAACAACACAAAGGAATCGATGCTTCTTAACATCACAATTTGTGAGGAACTTCGGCAGCGCGCATCTTCATCCCTTGACAGTGTTGGCAAATCATTTGTTTCTGGTGGATTGCATTTCAAAGATCAATTTGGAAATTCAGAAAATTATACGACAAAAGTATCAAGACCCTTTTTGCAGGTTGTTCTCTGTCAATCTCATTTATATAGCAAAGGAATTACACAGAATTATAAAACAACTCTTTTGCCACTTACTACATTGACACTGACTGAATGACGCAGAATTGCATTAAACGCAAAATACATACAGGTCGCTGGACTCTATCTCTGGCAGGGGGAGGAGCCTGGAGATCCAGTGCTTCGGGGTGGAAACTTGAAACAGAGCTGCTTCAGATTGAGAATCTGCTGAGGTGGTCCAAGCATCTAATAAGGATGTCACCTGGTCAAATCCTGTGGGTGCTGTTCCAGGTTTCTCCTACAGGGCAGAAGCCCCGGGGTACACCCCAGGCAAGTGGGGGGAGGGGATTATATCTCCCAGCCTGGCCTGGTAATGTATAATCACACCCCATAATAAGCTGAAGTCAATGGCCAATGAGAAAGAGGTATTTCCTGACCTGTTTGGGATGCTGGTACTGCTTGCTTTGTTCAGGAAAAGCGACGGGAAAATGAGATGAGACAAAGGATCGGCATTTCATAAAGATACACAATGGTTCTGCAGCTTAATATGTGTGTGCTTGTATGTAGATGTGTTTGCACTAGCTAGGTTGTCTGTTGATGAAAAAACAAACCAAAGGTATAGCTGGACAGTAATTACCACACTCTCTGTGGCAGAAATCCATAATTAATGTGAGCGCTGAAATTGAAATTAAAAAAACCATTCAATGCATGCGTCTAATTATTCTCTAATATAATGATGATTGTCCACCCAACTTCCAACTGCTCAACATTTACATTAGATTACATTCACTCATGTGATTCTTATAGCCAAAGCAACTTACAGTAGATGGATGGGTTACATGTCTGCTCCCTGATTCACTCAACAGAGTCACAGGGGACACCATTAGTTTAAAACCTAGTGATAATTATGAATGAAATTTCTCTTTAAATGAAAACCATTTAAACAAAGATCTTTGAATCCCAGTGATCAACATGATTTCCTCAGTGCCTGAATTGTAAAAAGAGTATCTCCTAATTTAGGGGCATCGACAATTTAGGTTTGATTTTGGAACATGCATGTAAATAGTATTTGTAGAAAATACATAGTGTGCTTTGTTTTTTTTTTTTTACTTCAGACTGTAATTTCTGATCAGTGAATAGCTGAAGCAGGGAAAATGTGAAAAAGGTAAGCTAGCACTATGAAGAGTGCCCCCTTCTGGTTGCCCTTAAACAAAACACTCCCGTTGACAGATGCTGGGTTGGCCTTTTAAATGACTCTTCAGCAATGTGCACCATGCCAAGTCCTCTGAGGCCTTTTGCTTTCAGGAACAGGTGACAGATCCAGAGACTGGAGCCAGGTCTTAATTAGTGGAATTTGAAAGATTAGAACCAGTCTAACGTCATTAATACAGCTTAAACCTGCTTCATAATGGCAAGAGTCCAAGAAGAAGCGTCCCCTCCATCCAAATCGGCCCCACTTTCTCTTTCTAATGAAGTGGAAATGCATTGCAGTGGGGATTAGCTTGGTATTTTAGTGTCTGAGGAAGCAGCTGTACTTTTACTGTAGGGACTGGGACCATTTTTCGTGATTTAATGCGCTACTGACGAAGGGGTAATCTCATGTTATTCTGACACCTGGTGGAGGAAACAAGAGTCACATGCCCTTCATCGGAACACTGGCAAGGAATGTGAGCACGAGCGTATGAGACGACTGAGCCGAGGAGGTCAGAAGTGAGCTGAAGTGTTCCTCACAGGCTTCCAGCTGATTGCTGACATCACGCAACACCATCTTTTATCCACCCATATGGCTGCAGTGAGGTTTGCCTGTGTCTGCTGCTTATAGCTAGCTAGCGTAAGTCAGATAATAGCAGCATTTTAATAGGCCATAAAACAAGTAATAAATTAATTCATATCTATTATTAAAATAAGTGACAAACACAGTAGACAAATATAACTTTGTATTTTTAAAATATAAAACTCAATTATTCTCAAATTTACGATCCAAAATATACAATCTGAATAGGCAGGTATATAAATTTTAAAGTGAGGTATTCATCTGATTGTACTTACAGCTCTATGGCTGTCTACTGTACATTTATCATTAAGGTAACATATATGATTATAGTTATGCATGGCTGCCTCTATCTACTGTGTATATATAGATATTCAGATAAGACATTATTCTGACTGTACTAACAAATGTGTTGCTTGCCTTCCGGTTTGTTTTTCTCACCAAGAGGAAAACAACCAGGCCGTGTGCGTCTTAATGGAGCTTCTCCAAACGATGTAGCCGAGAGGCTTGCAGACAGCCGCCTTGACAAAACTGTCACAGGGGCCTCAGGCATATGCAGGCTGAGTGCATCTCCTCCATGCTGAATGCTGGTTATAAAGACTGCAGATTGTCCTCTCATTAAAGGAGGAGAAATCTCCCCGGAGACAATGCGTGATGCGGAGCCTTCAGTCGTCTTCATGACTGTCCCACTGCACTGGGCAACAGCAACCTTCATATCCGCTGAAAACTGCCATCTGACATGCCCCTTTCCCGCCCACCCACCTGCTACCCCACGCCATTAAAGGCAGTTTGCATCTGAGTGCTCCGGGTCAGAAGTCTCAGACTCGTCAGCGGACTCCGTGAGTGCCGGGTAGGGGCGTGGTTGGTCCAGATTAACATAGGTCACGTTAAGGCTGATGTAGTGCTCACCCTCCAGGTTAGAAAGGATGTCCAGTATCTCTGAGACAAGGGAAGCGAAGGTGGGTCTGAGGTCTGGATCAGGGTCCCAGCACTGCAGCATGATGGTAAACCTGCATATCCAGAGACATATAGCCTTCATGTTCCACCAGTAACAGCATCACCACTGTATCCATGGAGACTCTAAATGTACGAAATCTTACTGCACTGATTTTTTAAAATCTTATTTCAGGTAGCTGAAGAGGCAAGCATGAATGACTGGATCTAGGTAACGAGAAGGAAGAATGGATGACTCACAAGGGATCGGGACAGTATTGTGGCTGGGGTAGTCTCCTCCCCTTCAGCAGGTAATGTGTGATGTCATAGGGATCTACCTCTGGATAAGGACTTGCTCCTCTAGTCAGCATCTCCCACATTAAGACTCCGAAGGACCACTGTGGGGCAGAAACAGCAGTGAAGCTAGAGGAAATGATGTCACTGTATACCATCAACCTCTTTTTAGTATGGACAGCTTCAACAGTGTCCAATTTTGTGCACCCCAGATCTGTTAAAGATTACATTACTTGTATTCCTTAACATATCTGTCAGAATACTAAGGAAAAACCACCTTGGACATATCCAACTGCTGCAAGGATGAAAAAAAAAAAATATATATACACACACACATATACATATACACAGAGGTTTGTAATTATATCTTTGTGGGGACACTCCATTCATTTCTATGGGGAAACTCTAATCCCAATATGAAATCCTTAATCCCTACCCAGCCATAACATTGACCATAAGTAACCAAACTAAATACAAGACTTTTGGCATTTTTAGCTTTTTGATTGCATTCACAGACCTTTGTGGTAAAATAACAGGTTTTTATTACATTATGGGAAACATTTGGTCATTTGTAACATAATCCACATACACATGCTGTACACACACACACACACACACACACAGTTTACATAGTTTTAACCATGTTGGGGAAATTGGGTTAGGGACAAATATGTAAAACATGCATAAATGTAAAGCATTAAAGAGAAGGAATTCATTCAGAGAACATGTGTGTTGAACTGACCACATCTGACTTGGTGGTGAACTTCTGTGTTTGCAGGCTTTCGATGGCCATCCACTTGACAGGCAGCTTTGCTTTCCGGTGGTCCTGGATACTGTAATACTCCTTATCAAAGACATCCCGTGCCATGCCAAAGTCGGCCACCTTCACAGTGTACGACTCATCCAACCTGCCGAATAGACCAGCCCAACAGTGAGGAACCCGTCTATTTGTATATGTATTGAACGGCCACTGCAAGTTGCACCTTGGCTTTGGTTGTTCTGCTGTTCCCGGTGTTCTGGCTGTGAAGTGAGGCCTTGGTAACGGACTGTGATATACAACGTGACTCACATGCAGTTGCGAGCTGCCAGGTCTCTGTGCACAAATTTCTTCTGAGCCAAGTATTCCATCCCCTTGGCAACCTGGACACCGAAGCCAATGAGATCTTTCACTGTGGGATTCTGAGAGCAGTGGAGAAGAGCAGCGGTTCAGTGAATTGAATTTGAAGAACCTGCTGATGGGACCAGTCTGCAATATCACAAAGCACGTGCCGAACACATTCTTTTAAAGACCACTAATGGGAAATGCAACATGTAAACTTTCTGACTGCAAAAAGCGAGCGAGCAAAAATCAAACAGAACAAAAGGCTAATAGCAGGAGGTAGTAATAAGGTCAGACTGTGTGACAAGCAAAATTCTCCATGTTTATCATGCCTTTACTGTACAATTCATCCACTGATCTCCCATAATCACTCATCAAGTGCAGGGCTTTGCTGAATCAAGAGGCTCTGCTAGGAAGCACATGGCAGGAGATATCAAGCATGGGATGCCAAGCTGCTCACACACTATGGGAAATTTTAGGGGCACTAATTCACCTGTAGGCATGCAGAAGAAGAACTCACAAACATTATACACAGAGAGCTGGGGGCAAGAACCAAACCCCCATCCAAGCCCAAGAATGAAGGGAGCCCCCCCCAAGAACAAATTCCTTTATGAGGGGAATAAATAAAGAAAAGTTTCAAAAGTTTCACAACCACAAAAAAAGAATGAAACAATCCAAGATGTTCATTATCATATTCTGGGCTTTAAATTAACAAGTACAATAGAGCTTTGAGTGTATGATTACTGTAATTAAAAATTAAAGATCATGGAAAAATCTTAATGATGGACAGCAAAATGCACAGCCATTCTGCAAATGCAGCCAGCTACAATTTATTCTTCAGTGTAAAAAAACGTACTGATCTACACATGAAAATCAGATTGACAATACCATCATTTTAAGATAAATAAATGAGTACAATTCCAAGCAGCTTAGTGAGCAGCACTGTGACTGTATACTTCCAAGGTTGTGGGGTCAAATCCTGCCCCTGGCTCTGTGTGTAGGGATACTGACTATAAGTGTTTCTTCCCACAGTTCTTCCCCGAGTTTAGGTGAACTGGTGCCGTTGGGATTGGCTAGAGACTTACTGTAACCCTTTACTGCAATCTGGTCCTTGGGGACCCACAAAAAGTCCACGTTTTTTGCAAAAATGTGAAGTATCTGACATGGAGCTTTGTGGACCGGATTGGGAATCACTGCTTGACTGGATAAGTGGTCATGGAAGACGGGTAGATAAAGTAATTCAGCAGTATCTGATTAGTCAGGAACCAAAAATAGCTCTTCATCCACTGAGTTATTAAGAAAAATAATCCACATTCAATGCGCAACCTCAGCAAGTCCTGTGCCAGCATTGCTGGTCCATTTTGTTCAGCCAAGAAGACTGATAAAAAACCAACACGATGTTCTGAGAAACCCAGTTATGCTGCCGTGTTTGCTATGGGTAGCGATGCTGAATAAATAGCAGCGATAATAGGCCGCAGGGGCTGATCTCGGTACTGGTGGACTCACCCTGTTTTCGCAGCGGATGAAGTGACGCAGGTCGCCGTGCTTCATGTAGGGCAGCACCACCAGGGGTAAGCCGCCCGAAGGGAGCAGGATGCCCAGGAGTGACAGCACGTTGCTGTGGTGGAACTCCTTCATCAGGATGCCTTCTCGCAGGAACTGCTCTACCTCTTCTACGTCAGTGATCCCTGAAGCAGGGCCGCAGCCAAGGCCACGGATACACCACGAAAAACCATTCCGTCAATAAGTACACCATTAGCATGTCTGTAGCACAATGTTGGGCAAATGCCAATGCAACATAAATTCAATACCTTTACAACATTACTACATGGCAGAGTATACACTAAGGTGTTTTTCAACTAGAAAACCCCAAGAGGACCCCAAGACAGTTCACATTTTTGCTCCATCCCAACTTCCAGTGCACTTGAACCAAACAATTACTCACTGTTTAATGACTTCACTGCACAGTGGATCTCTCTACTGCTCTGGTCAGTGAGATAGCCGTGGTATACTGTGCCAAAGTGACCTGAAATAGAATATTTACAGGCCTGTGTGTCCATTATTGTGCCTCATTAATTAAAAGAACCTGCTTAGATGATGCATTCATTTGAAATAAGTGGAAGACATCTGTGAAGGATCTGACGATGTCTGTGAAGGATCTGACGATGTCCTAGGAAAGAGCCAAGTTTCCATGTCGGTGGTTGAATCTCACCTTTTCCGATAATCCGATGAAGATGGACATTGAGCATCTCGGCAGGGATGAGGACGTCCTTCACTTCCTCCAGCAGCTTCGGTCTGAAGCTGGAGAGGGAGATCTTCTCCGGGGGGAGAAGAGGTGCCAGTGGGCTCTCGATATTGGCAGCGTAGGGCAAACCAGGGAATGCCAGAGCTGACCCTGTGCTCAGACTGCCAGGGATGGACCACTCTAAGGCCAGGAAGAGCATATCAGGGCCCCAACATAAGCTAAAAAGGCAGCGTCTTTACAGTTGTTTTGCTTTATAGTAAAACCCCATTTCATTCAGGGCCTGTGGTGGTTTTGAAGCAATTAAATAACTGTACAATACATGTAGCACTGAGTTTAAACCCAAGGGAAGTCAACAAGTTCTGTTAAATATCAAACTTTAAAACCATAAGCTGAAGCTTATTGTTTCAATAAAATATTCATTCTTCTTAGTTGATATTTAGCAAAAAAATATCCTAAGGGTATGATTAAATACAATGAAATGTAAAGTCACATATTAAACTGATATGACTGAGTGATTAACTGTGATTAACTGAGTCATTAATTATCAGATTGGCAACCAGCGGGAATCACCTTGTCTGTAGTCACCTACAGGAGACACGTCCACATTGCTGCCCATTTGGTTCTGGCCGGTTGAGTAATGGGACAGGTGGTTCTCCAGCATGGAGACTGCAAAATGGATACGCATTTCAGTAATTAATTTCTAGAGCGGAAGTCTGGCTCATACTCATGTGGAAAGACTTGCCTTTTTTCTTCTTCCTCCTCAGGTGCTTCATGATGAGAAATGCCAGCACAGCTCCAATGACGAGCGCGCAGAGGATGCCCAGCACGACCCCCACCATGGAGTGGTTATTGACCTTCACCACACGGCCCATGTCTAGGACCTGTCCATTCACAGAAATCTGCCAAATAAGACAGCCGATAACTCTTTCCAATTGGTAAGTATTTGGAGTCACTCATTATCAGTGAATTGTGTGTAGAACACATTGGAGTGCTTTTGAGCTTCGCCTGAAGCTCTGAGACTCCAGAAAGCCTTACCCGTACTGGTAAACCTTCGCTGGGGAACGTCAGGTTTTTAGGGATCCTGCAGGTGATTTCATTATCCAGCACTTGGGCATTGCAATCGACTCCTCCCACAGTCATGGTGATCTTCATGCAGGAGCTTACCAGGTTCAACCGCTTGTGCTGCAAATCCGGGTGATTCAAATTAGATTTTAATAAATCACATTGATAACATCCCCTATGATTGGGGTTAGCAGTTGGGAGAGGGATGGATGAATGGATGGATGAAGACAGATAATATACGAGCGTCTGTTGGGATACAGCATCCAGAGCAGTAAGAATAACACACATTTGCTCATGCAGCATGGCCCAAAAGGTACATGAAGCCTCTATCTAAAAAAGGGCAAGGTTTTCACCCACATGCAGTGAGACCTCATCCTCGCCAGAGGCCAGTCGCAGGATGTTGCCTTCATTCTCAAACGGAATGGGCTCTGCATAAGGGTGGTATGAGAACTCCTTGTTCCAAAGTCCCAAGGCACCATCCATGTCGAAGGAGATCAGTCCCTCTTCTGATTCATCGCGGTAGAAAGGAGGAGCCCGGCAGACCAGCTGTGTCTTGTTTGCCCTGCTAATGCACTCCTGGAGCATCAAGGAATAGCCTGGTCAGCTGGTTCTCCTGCCCCCCACCCCCAAATCACTGATCCAGGATCAGCAAACAGTCTGTAAAACCTGAAGATATGATCTGTCTTGCCTCACAGAAATTACATTTAACCTCAATATCTAGTAACAAAAGATACATCTATTCAACTATTATTAGTAATTATTGCTATATAGGAGTCATTTATCAATGTCAAACATACAAAAATGTTTATCTCTAGGAATTCCAGTCACATGACAGCAAGTCTGGGGTCGGTTCAGGGTCAGTTTTAATAGCACTACAGAAAACAAAAGCATGGAAACATACCTTAAAGACAGGCTTCAAGTGGGTCTCTCTGGGTCTAAACCAGATAACAGTCTTGTAGACAGAATCGAGATTCTGACCCTTGATAGTGATTTGAGAACCTCTGGAATCAAACATTAAGATACAGGTGTGGGGTGTAAACTCATTTACTCCCAAAACAACCCGATGGATCTTCAGCAGTCATACATCAAGTCTCTGCTGAGGAGTATGGTGTAGAACTTGCAAAGCACACATACATGAACAATAATCACACAACCACATGTGGAGACGGGGCTAAACAGGGACATTCATGATGGATGCCAAAAACTGATTCATACCTGTCAAAGCTGCAGAATGGAAGTACCTCTGTGATCTCTGGTGTCTCCTTGTAGTGGAAAACTCGGGTTGTGCGTACTGGCGATTCATCAATATACACCCTCAGGATCGCGTCCTGTACCTTTGTCACCGTCTTGGAGAGGCAGACTATTGTAGACATGGTTCCCTTGGCTTCTCCTTGAGACCTTACAAGATGTTCAGATAGGAATTATAAAGAGGTACGAGAAACTCTGAGCTTGAATACATGCTAGTTACAGATGTCACTGCTGTTTAGTCACTTGTATTACCATGTTGCACTTCAGGTCACAAATAAGAGGGGATTATGGGTAACAGAAAATGAGATGAATGCAATGCCATGAGTAACACTGAGGTATAGGCAACAGATGACTGAGAATCAGAGTAGATAAGGGTCATTAATAGTGGAGGACAGAAGGCCATGACTATCAATTCTCACTTTATTAATGGGCAGTCTTCAATACCCAGACTGACTCTTCTGGTCCTTCCAGCATACAGGTGATGCCCAGTCACCGTGACAGGGGTACCCCCATCGCGAGGACCATAGTCTGGCAGGATGTTTGTGATCTCAGGCACCTGTCAGTGGGCATGGGGAAGGGTCAGAGTAGTTAATACAGTGTATACTAGTGATGGACCGATGAAGCTTCATGAACCATTTGCTGTATTTTCTGACACCACTAGATGGTGCGTTCTATTCAAAAAAGGGCTCAATTCAAAAAAAATTCAAAAAAATACAGGAAACGGTTCATGAAGCTTCATTTTGCTGTCACTAGCATATACTTCAGCCATTTAAGCATATCAGTTCATACCATGCGCGGTTCATACCATGACCTCGGCCAAGATTGAGCTCAAAGCCAACAACTAACATTACCACAAAGCTGAATCCTTCCATCACTGCTTCTCCGTTGATGGAATAAAGTCCTTCTACCTTCCCTTCGTATACTTGAACCGTGATGGCAACAGGCTGGAACAGCTCAGTAACTCCAGACTGAATCGTACACTCCAATCTACAGAGCATAAAAACACCCCAAAAATGCATCACCAGAAAACACATATCCAATACAACTAATCACCTCACAGTGTGTGTAACATCTTCCGAGTCCAAGTGTACATCTTCTGAGTGCTATTTGTTGTGTGGGGGTGTAATTTCCTCTGCCCGCCAGAGTATGGCAGTGTTAATTCCTCCAATACTCATAATCTGGAAGCTTCCCTGCCAGTAGCTCCTAACTCTCATTGAACAGCTGCTGTACTCACTGTGTGCTGTTGCTTTTCTCTGGCTGGACAGCACAGTTATTCTGTCCCACTTTAACCATGTGCGTTCTTCGATTAATGGGGGGTCGCAGAGGTGACTGGAACTCCCAACCACACAGGGTGAGTTCTGTATTGCCATCAGTTGGTGCCGACTTTGGGAAGAACTGCACCAATGACAGAGAAGACACACTAGGTTTTACTATGTAACATCTACCTGTGGAAAACACACCGTTCATCAATCTGTACTTAAGAAAACTAAAAAAATAAGTTAGATCAAAAATCATACAAGGCATTCATCCAAAACCACTACTACTACTCACTAATCCAATTACTAGAGCGATGAGAGTGACATAAACCAATACAGAACAGTTAAGTGATTAGCTTCTGAAGGGGAATGAATGGGAGACTTGATGAAAATAGCATGAGAGAATCAGGAAAGTGTGGAGGACAAGTTCTCTTTGTTTTGTTTTTTATTTATTTTCACATCAGCAGCGATTTGCAAAAGCAGCTCGTAGGGCACTGTGAAATACTGTAAGAACCTGTCTGAAGGATAAATTAATGATTGGTACTGAAGTTTGCAGGAGGCTGCAGAATGAGGCCTTGGAAGAGCAGTAAATAAGGACAGGGCTTCCCAAGCCGATGTCTCACCTCGCTGATGACAGGAGGACAGGACTCCTTCCTCCAGGTGGTGGTGCACTCAGCCTCCCAGGAGCACTGTCCTGAACACCAGCCACACCCCATAAAGGCCGGTGCTTTCAGGCACATGCTGCAGGTCAAGAAATGGCGACAGCCTGGTCCTCTCTGGGGTACTCGGATCATCTTTAGGACAGGAAGCATCCCGGGATAAAAAAATTATCATTGTGGGGAAAAAAGAACATTTACTAAAAGTCTGAAAAGAAATATCAGCGCAATCGATGAAGGATGTTTGTCATTATGCTCTCTCACCAATCAATTTATTTACTGAAAGACTCGTACCTTGTTTCCAACCACAAAGAGCAGATATTCAGGAGAATAGACAGCAGCAATCGAGGAAACACTCTGGTTTTCCACTAGGGAGTAATTAGCGAAGATGACAGGACTGGATCGTCTCAAGATGACCTGCAAAATATTTCAGTAATTGGTTATGTGGTAGAGTTGTGTGGTATTGTTCTGTGCTAGAGTTGTGCAACATGATTCTGCATTAGAGCTGATTGGTAGAGTTGTGTCATGTAGTTGAGCAGGTGTAGCCTCAAGCAGCTCTTTCTCATACTCAAACCTTTGCTTGGGTAAGCTGGATAAGCTGCCAGTGTCTCATCTGTATGAAACATGCATATGCATAATCGATTTCCTCATTTTCCATGTGAAATCTGACCTGTTAGGTGAGCATCCAAATCTAAATCAAGCTGCAAGTTATAAGAGTGGGAGTTAGAGCTCTGTGGCCTGTGGAGAAATGGACATAAACAGTCTAATTCAGCATGAAACCTGCAGGAGCCGCCCGTCCGAGGTCCCGATGTGAGCCACCGTTTGGTTCTCTATAGTGGTCACCAGCAGGGAGGTGAGCAGGACACCCCGCATCTGTCTGTTGAAGAGATCCACCCTGTAGTAGGGCTTGGACACCATGGTGGGCTGGTCCCTGCAGAAGGCGCTGTTCTCCATACTCTTATCACAAAAGTCAACAAACAAAACAATGTTTTGAACCAAGCTCAAATTTTCACTGCACCGAAACACACATCTCAGAAACAAAGACAGTGAAACTATTTACAAGACCATTTAATTTGAACAGATAAAGGAAAAGGTGTGGTATGAAAAGCCAGGAACATGAGACCAAAAACCAAATGAACTACCAACAGCAAAACAGCCAAAAAGTCACTTTTCAAATGTAAGAATATGAGAGATGTAGGAGATAGAAACAGATCTGGTATGTTGTGCTCTTCTGCCATCTGTCTGAATTCGCTTGAACAACATTGGGAAGGTTACTGTAAACTCAGGCTGCCTCACTCCCTTCCACAACTTAGAATCTGCTAGCAAAGACAACTTTAATGCTAATGTGGCTATCAATAATACAAATACAAATTTAAAATAAAAATATGTAGAACTATCAAGTAATAGCACAACTGTGATATAGTTATACGAATTGCTTTTTTCTTACATATTCATATTACGAGGAAGGTTAAGAGACCGAATAATGATAAAATGGCTTGGTCAGAGGAATCGGTTACCTGCTCATTTCTGAAGTTAGTGACAGGACCTTCTACTGCAGAGTACAGCTAAAACACAGACACATTGCTTTTCTCTGAGGATCTTAGTTCAACCGATTGGCCACTTGCGTATCCTCGCTTGGAAGATATTTAAATTGAACTTCAAAATGCCTCAAATAAAATAATATATACAAACGAGGTGGAGCAGTGTGTGATGCTTGTTACCAGTAGTCTAATTAAAAAATTTTAGGCATACAGTCGTGCCCAAAAGTTTACATACACCGCAGCATAAAACACTCAGCTTCCATTTCGATGTAATTTCCTGTTTAATATTCATCATTCAGGACATTCCTACAATAATTTCAACCAATCTTCATTTCCATGAATGATTACAGCAACTCTTTCACTTTCAATGGTTTTATTTACAATGCAAATACTGAAGTTACAATATTAGTAGGTCTAACATTTACATGAACTCCAACCTCATATTGTCTAATACTTTGTTGCATTGCCATTAGCTTTTAGAACTGCAGTCAGTCTAGCAGGGTAACCATTAGTTAGTTTCTTAGAATACTCAGATGGGATTCTTACCCATTCCTCTTGACAGAAGTTGTACAGTTCATTCAAATTGGTGGGTTTCCTTTTGTGGACTTTTTTCTTAAGTTAATTCCACAAATTCTCTATAGGATTTAAATCCGGGCTTTGAGCTGGCCATTCCAAAACATTGAGCTTGGTCTTCTGAAGCCATCCTGTGACCAACATGGATGTATGCTTTGGGTTGTTGTCTTGTCGAAAGGTCCAGTGACATCCAAGGTCCAACTTTCGAGTAGACTGCTTCAGGTTCCCCTGAAGTATGTCCAGGTAATCCTCCTTCTTCATGGTGCCATCTATCTTTCACAGTGCTCCTGGACCACTAGCAGCAAATCAGCCCCATAGCATGATGCTGCCACCATTATGCTTCACAGTGGGCATTATGTTCTTTGCGTTGAGGGTCTCTCCTTTTTGTCGCCAAACATACTGTTGGTCATTAGAGCCAAAAAGTTCCATCTTCGTTTCATCAGACCAGAGAACACGCGCCCAGAAGCCTTTATCTTTATCCTTGTGCTATCTTGCATATTCTAGCCACACCTTAAGGTGGCATATTTGAAGAAGGGGCTTTCTTCGTGCTCTGCAGCCCCTTAGCCCATTACGATGTAGGACCCTCTGGACTGTGGACAGTCAGACACTGATTCCAGAATCCTTCGGTTCTTGGCATACTTGTTTCATTGTCATCTTGAGATTGAAGCGTACCTTTCAAACCAATGCCCTCTCATCGGGTGGCGTCAATTTCGACTTCTGGCCTGATCTTTTGAGAGTCTTCACTGTGCCAAACTTTTAATATCTCTGTACAGTCGTCAGGACGGATGACCTGGGTCTTTCCAGTTGCCTGGCTATGGCACCTAGTGAGTTCCCTGACTTCTGCAGCTGTATTATTGTTGTTCTCAGGTCTTCAGATTGTTTTTTTTCCTTTTCCCATGTTGGATTAAGTAGAAATGAGGCATTAGCAGGTAACTCTGGGCCTTTATACAGCCCTGGTTGCACAACCTGAACTATTACAAAATGAATTTCAATCAAGAACCAATAGGACACACATGAGAACCATTTGGGGATAATCCATCATCCACGCTGTTGCAAACACAAAATAGCACCAAATCACCCTGGTGTGTGTAAACTTCATTAACTGAACGGTGAATAAAACCATTGAAAATGAAAGAGCTGTTGAAATCGTGGAAATAAAAGAGATTGGTTGACATTATTATAGGAATGCATTGAATGTTAAATATTAAACAGTAAATGATACATAAATGGAAGTTGAATGCATTTCACTCAGGTGCATGTAAACTTTTGGGCATGACTGTACATTTATTTGTATTTACTAGTTTTAAAAGCTATAAATAATATATAAAGTATAAATATTTATTATATTAAAATATTAAAGTAAAAAGAGCTCTTGTATCAGAATCTATATCGGTATTGGCAGTTGTGTATCAGAATTGGATCGGAACCAAAAAATGTAGATCGGCCCATCCCTAACCCTATCCTGGGTACCGTAGCTCACAAGGCAGTGGTACACCTCGTACAGGATGCCAGTCCATCGCACATAACACATTTTCACACTACTGGCAATTCAGAGCCAATATCTTGCCTAACCACAAGCTTTTGGACTGCGAAGAACGCAGTTATGTTCATAACTATGAACAGTTATGCATGCAGAAAACATGCAAACTCCACACACAGAGCGGGGCAGAGATTCACAATCCCTGGAATACCATATATTAAAATTTTAGTTTAAGGTATTTCATGAAAGGAAGATATCTATATGAATTTAACATTAGTTATGATTATATAAGTAGAATATAATAACAAAAGTGGATTCCATGACAACATGGACTTTAGACCAAGAAACAGTAAACAAGACTTTGAATCAGACCCCTTTGACATTATATCCTCCCTACTCATACTCTTTTGTGTAACTCCTCTGCAGCAATCGGCTGTTCCAGACTATTCCAGAATTTTCACTTCCAGTTTGTATGTAGAGAGTTTGGATCTCTTTTTTATGAACTCTTCAGGATGAGTTAATTCTGTTTACTGCAGCTACAGTAGTGGCCAAAATTGTGGAAACACCTAGTATTTTTGTTATTGCGCTTTAAAAATTATTACACAAATATTGGCGGTAATGCTTATAAACAATCAAAGAATGTTTAAAATATTATACACGGAAGGATTAACTGGAGCGTCACGTGAAGAAAGTTCTGCAATCTCTAAAAAGTAGAAGTGTTTCCACAATTTTGGCCACTAGCGTGGGAGCTACAACATTTTTTCTTGTCTCATTAGACAGGATGTCATTACCCTAGTATGACTCAGAAGGATCAAGGTATAGGAGACATGTGTCCCTATACTCTTCCTCTTTGTTGTGTGCCTTTACTGGGTGTAAAAGCTGTGTAAGTGAAATTAGGTATTACAGTGCAGCTATAGCATACAGTTGTTGTCATGCACATTTCACTTCAGTGGTTTTGCATTTCACATTATGGCCAGAATCCCAGAATAGAAACACAAGAATAGTGTTCAATGTTTATGGAGAAAAAGTGAATTCCTGCAGCCTTAGGAGTAGTAGGCCAGGATGGCTCACCTCATGTGGGCAGTTCTCACAGGACTGGAAGTAGCAGAGGCCCCTGGACAGCTGCTCGGGGCCAGACGTGCAGCATGCGTCCACTCCCTTGTCGATGGCGATGTTGACATTATCCACAGGGAAGGCGCAGAGGGCGGAGTCATGCTCAGGCTCCCCGGACTCGCTGGTCACCGCGAACACCCCATACAGGATGTCGTCCTCCTCCTCGGTGCCGAGCTCGTCAGCCAGCTCTTTGCCAGCCTTTCCGAAGTGGGCCGCCAGCAACACGTTGTACACTACGTCCCGGAAGACCCCGTCGCTGCCTCGTTTGCGCCGCCGCTTGGGCTCGAAGCGGCATTCCAGCACGAGCTCGCGGTAACGCTTCACCTCCCACTCGGTACGAGGCAGCCGCGCCAGCCGGGTCTGCAGCGGCGAGCCCTCCTGGAAGGGGCTCTCACGCTGCACGGACAGGAAGAACACGAACTCCTGCGTGAAGAAGCTGTAGACGTATCGAATGGGATAGGTGGAGCGAAGATCTGGCAGGACCGTCAGCCCCTGCATGTCGCTGTAGAAGCCATCCTCTGTCGCTAGGGGCCGGCGTACAGATATGGACTGCTTGCCATAACTCTGTGTCACATTGCGGTCGACGGTCGCAGCCACGAAGAAATATACCGTCTGTCCCTCCTCCACCATGGCGACTTTTGTGCCGAGGGGACTGGCAACACAGTCCGGACAGTGGGAAGGGGAGTTGGACTCTTTCCTAAACATACACTTGGAAATAGCAGGGCGCTTGTTCTTCATAAGTTCATGTAAATAACAGACGCCATACTGAGAGCTCCCACATGTATACAAAATCATGTAAAACATGTCCAACAGCAAGACCTGATTATGCGTATCCTCCAGCAGACTTGGATCTCTCTCCATGTCGCACAGGGAGCAAACTCTGCACTGTGGGCTTCCCACGGGACCAGTTCGAAGCTCCCATAATTTACCCAGGCTCACATTTACGGCCTCGATCACATTCCGAGAGGCAACATAAATCTCATGGAACTGGGAATTAATCACGATGTTCTGTATGGAGCCCTCTGCCTGGAAATGGGGCAGGACATACCTGACAGAGAAGTCCACAACCTGGGGGGATGTGGAGGGACATCTTGGTGGACCAGAGGCCACAAAAGTGTGAATACACATCACCCAAAGCAAAGCCCTGTAAACCATCTCCACTCAGGCAGCAGGAGAAACACACAAGAGATTCGCCTGCAGGAATGGCAGTGGTGCCCCGGTCATTCTGAAGATCTGAAGGATCCCTGTAGGAAAGAACCATCATTATCACCTATGGCAAATTAGCTTTGTGTGAGTGAAGATGGGTGAACCTGGCCTGATCCGATTTTTTCTCTTTTTAGTTTGTTGTAGATCAGTTTTATAGTTGCAATAGTAACATTTGCCCAGCTGCTTGAAAAAAGCTTTAGCTCAGCATTTATACCATCAAGATTCATCAAGACTCCATCAAATAATGACAAATTTTCCCCAAAAACCAAAAGCATCAAACCTCTAAGCTTAATGGGGCACCATGACTCTAATGGTCTAAAACGCACCATGCTGGCTGATTGGTGATCTGGGTCCACTGTATCGAAAGACACATCAAATTTTTAAGGCACTGCCTAAAAGTTGAATTTTTGATGGCCAGTTAGGATCACTGAATATGTCAGTCATGGGGACAGTAGTTCTGTTTAAACAATTTAAAAAGGTTTTTTAAAAAACACAACTACAGTAGAATAACATCACTAAACCAATGATTGTTTAAATGGTGCACATCAATCAATCATAATTTGAGTTATATTACAGTTTTTCTCCGTTGGTTTGGCTCATTTCTTGAAACAGAAATGACATTCTCAAAATAACATGGACAAATCT
>JAODKF010000138.1:27615560-27631233 GCA_026779585.1 Mormyrus proboscirostris | reverse complement strand
ATCACAACTGAGCCGATGGTTCTTCTCTCTCTCCCGCTGCGGGATTGTGGGTTATCGTCTCCCATGCTCGGTCTCAGTCAGGGTGGCTCAATCATATAATCAAAATTTAGTAGAAAACCACCACCCGAATAAGGTCGTAGCAGCGCGAGCGATGAATCTGTTTAACAACAATGCGATGTCACATTTCCGCGAAATCGAAAAGGAGGCAAAAGCAGCTGTCATTGGGCAGGTTCCTTGTTAAAATCGCACAAAGAGAAAAAGATTCCAGTGAGCCAACAGACAGCAGTGATTCCGTGAAAGTCGTCTTATAAAATAACCCTCCTCTTCTCCCTCGTCTCCCTCACACCATCCATGATTCTTTTCACAAGTAAAGTGCAGGTTAATTTGTTTTATGTATTTTTACTTTATATTTTTATGTTGTGGAACGAATCATTTGAGCTTCCATTATTTCTAATGGAAAAATTACAAGTGCTTTGGATTACGAGCACGTTTCCGGAACAAATTATGCTCGCAATCTGAGGTTTTACTGTATCTGACATTTTAGTCAGTTTAGTTGCACGAGTGAATTGGCTACATTAATTATAAATTTGTTCATTGGATCTTATACCTACAAAGATAATTAATGCAGAAATTTTTCTCTGTTATTGCAAAGCCGATGTTGGATATTATAGACAAATCAATATCTTCTGTGTCTGTGTTCCCAAGTTTGAAATGAAATGACGTGATTATACTTTATTGATTCCTGAGGGGAAATTCTCCTTTGGCCTACCCCATCTTGCTTTCCATAAGCTTGGCAGGAAAGAGCGGCCACCCTTAGCAGCACCCAGGGAGCTGGAGGTTGCTGAAGGACCCACACATGTGCAGAGGCTGGGCTGAAACTGGCGACCTTCCGATCACATTCACAGCGGCTTAGCCCACTAAACCACATTCTAAGTAAGCTTCTTTAAACAGCTGTACATACTCAAAAAGACTGATGTGAATAGTGATGATGTAACTAGCCACAGAATTATCTTGACCTTCTATTGTACGACATGTGTTGTGAATGAGTTATTATGCGGCACAAGTTTCCATTTGGGCTTAGAGTACCAAAACGACACTTGAGAGATTACTCAATGAGTTACTGCTTTACTCTAAATGTTCTCCTTTGCTCCCGTGTTTCTTTGGGCTTCTTTTGTTTATCTAAATAAAGAAAGAACTGCTGAGCAGTCAAGACTCACACCTCCCTCATGGCGTCTATATACTTCTGTGTGACATAATAATTTATCAGTGCAATACTCAGCACAGTTTTTGGCTCCCATCTGCTTTCATCTTAGCCCCATGCTAACATCATCAACAGGACCCTGACAGCTGTTGAGGCGCAGGAAACACATGCTGGATGAGCCCCCGCCTCCAACAGATGGATTAGCAGAACCCCATTACTGTCCTCCACATCCCCTCTTCCATTAGCAAGAAGCTTTTTTTTCCATACTGTACACTGGGCCTGAGTGATGTGAAAGTTTCAACTCTAATGCAATACACAATTTAAGGAGCAGAAAATTCCAATAACCGGTAATATTAGCCAATATAATTTTATTTGGTTAAACAGTTATGCTAATTTGTAAAATGTGTAACTAGTGACCATGAAGACTAGCATTGAAGGTCTTAGAGTTTACTGCCTATCAGTATAAGGATGAACAAAACACAAACCAGAAAATAACATCCATTAATTTAGATAGATAGATAGATAGATAGATAGATAGATAGATAGATAGATAGATAGATAGATTGATTGATTGATTGATTTTACCTCAGGCTGAAACACTACATAAAATGAATCTCTATAAGTTGAATATGTTTTGTGTGAGTGTAGTACAACAGAAACAGAACCAAATGATAAGAATATGATGCAAAGGTACATACACAGCGGAAATGAACTTCATGACTTATTAACTACACACACAGAATAAGTAACACTGTCTCTCCTATACGTTTACTTCTCATTCACTTAGCTTAGAGTTTTACTCGATTTCCACCCATTCCTAAGGAGGAAATAGTGCTGGAATAACCTGGGACAAGGTCCCACCTGAGTATACTATACCCAAACACCTCTCAAGATTTTAACCTTATGAGTCCTTGTACTAAACCACCACAGAAATATGTGTCCAGAGAAAGCAGTACAAAATATGTACTCCACATATACAGCTTTGGAGAAAATTAGGAGACTGCAGCAACATTTTTACTTTCACAAATCTTTCAATTTTTGGGAATATATGGAAATCTGTGAAAAAATATGCAGTTTTTTCAAACTGCAGTCTGGTTCTTCTCTGTTTCTCTGTAATGAAGGGCATCCTCCCTGGTTTAAGGGTCTACAGTCGTGCTTCTAGGAGCCTGATACGAACTGTCTCGCAGTGTAACCTTCTGCCAGCAGAACCAGGATAAAACCAGGATTTAAACATGTAAATATTTAAAGTCTCATTTTTTCCAGAGCTGTATATTACTAATGACATGCAGTCTTGAAAACATCATTTCCTTTCCAATGAACTATTTATTAGATATTTATTAGTATTTTTGTTCAATTAGTTATCTCTCTGTTCTCGTTTTACTATAATACATATCAGAGCTCACCAATGCGTCAGCTTTAAGCAACTAATAGCCTACAAGGACCCAAAGAGCAGAACACTGATTAGAATTTCTTTGTCACATATAAATGTATATTTGACACAGGTATTATAATTAATTTTATTGTTGCCATCACCCCTGGTTGGTAATATTTATCATCAGCATAGTTATTCACAATAAGAGACAAAAGACCTCTTTGTCCAGGTCCATTACATTTAAAAAGTGAGCGTCTGGGAGGACATTAATTAACGGGACACAGCAACAGCAGGGTGCCCAGGAGGCCCTGTGCGTTTTCACTTTGCATTCCTGTCACAGTCCTCCGTGCCATTAACAGCAAAAGATCCGCACGGACTACTGGTCACAAACCAGCAACCTGTAGCACTCACCAGTGTGTCATTCCGACGCGTGACACAGAATTCTGGCAGGCAAAAGAGGAAAATGTGTGTGTATGTGGATGAGAGCATCTGCTCCAGAAAAATAATCAGTAAGGGCTGATATTAAAGGCTGGATGTTGAAGGCTAAACTAATGAACGACAAGCTATGAATTTACCCAAATGCTAGGGAAATGATTGAATCAACCACATAAACATATGTTCAGTCACGCTGTTGGGTTGTAATGTGTCAACATACTTCTGTACTATGCAGGATGAGGTTTGGCTGAGGCTAAAGCCTGAGAAATAGCTAGAACATGAGTATACATATTTATAGCCAGGCAGAAGGGCTACTTTTCATGTTCTTGGTTCATAACCTGAAGGTCAATGAAAAAGAAGTTTCCATTAATTAATGATGCCTATAGTTAGGCTAACTGGGCAAGAACTAAAGAAAAAATCTGATCTTTCGATATATAGATAGATAGATAGATAGATAGATAGATAGATAGATAGATAGATAGATAGATTAACCCACATATGTCACAACTCTGCCACAAAGAAAAACATATGCAACTTCGTAGGGACTAGATTCAATCTGATACGGCTCTGTGCTTGGGCGTTACTTCACCACTTGAAACAAACCAATGAATACTTTATCTCTTTCTCGATTATCCGCTCCCCTAAGCCAGGTGATATGAAACTAATCTCTGCAAGGTTATTCTACAGTACTTCTCGGGGGAAAAAATATAGACAAATCTACAGTTTCTTATTATGTTTCGAATAATGTTAAAGTACAAAAACATTAAGGTCACATTTTCGGAGATCAAGCTCCTCTGAGGTGACCGTCTGATTTTCGCCGCCTGGGTGATTTTTAAAAGCAGCCCACATCCATTTATTGTTCAAGATGAAGGAAGGATTTTTTAAACAAGAATGAAAATCAGAGAATCACATACAGAACAGTCTGGAAAACTTTTAAATGGACAAATTTTGCTGCTGCGCTAAACAAACACTTGAAAGAATTACTTATGTATCTCCTACGTATTCGATACCAGTTTTTGTGCTCTAGATGTAGTTAAATATAAGTTGATCGTACAGCGATATTTTTTATGCTTACACAGGTATTAAGTTAATACTACTTACAAATAAAGATACACAGAGCCTACCTGACGCAGTCCCCGCACTTGATCCAACTGTCCTCTTACGGACAAATGCCATTCAATATTTTAAAAATATGTAAGGTCCATATGTCACTCCGTTTCCCAATTTTGAAAAGCGCCCCATTCGCAGGGACTGTCTGCCCGCAGCTCTGAGCCGCCCCCCACGCCCCACCCTTTCGCGCGCCCAGCGCCCACACCCGCACCCAACACTTCTCACTTTACTCACTGTATCTGAAACTTTGCCAAAACTTATCTCATCGACAATAAACTGTAACGCGGACAATACTCGTAATGAAACATCTTTGCAGGAGCAGGAAGCTACTGTAAAACATTTGTAGTATCTCAAATATCATAAAATATTCTTTTAAATCGACATCCCATGTACATTCAAAACTCATAAAATGAACAAAAAAAGGACCGGAAATTTCCATGTATTCCCATCAGAGTCGCTTTAGTTTCAGTTGTACTGCAGAGTAATTTCGATCCGTAGACACATCTCAGCATTAATTAGTTGGTTAAAAAGCTAATGAACAATCGAAAACTTTTGTTAAAAATTGCTGTCCGTTAGAAAACGGTAATACGTTGGACGTAGAAATAAAGCATATGAAAATAACATACCGGTGTATGCACACAAAGGCATGTCTTATAACGTGCAACTTTTCACCATTTCCGTGTCGGAGCGTACTGTAAATAGCACCCTTTTAGGCTATGGGTTCAAGTCCTTATCGATCACACCACCGTCCGACTGATCGGAGCTGGACATAGCGGATCAGAACCCAAACACTGCATTCCGGATAAGCGCGAAATACGTGGAAATCAAATATGTTAAATCTACGTCCATATTGAACAGTCCGTCATCGGACGATGTCGAAACAGCACAGTCAAGTAAATAACCAGTCATTGCTCGCTCGGAAAATAATATCGCACTGATGTCAGACTAGTTAAATATTTACTCAAGTGAATACAACCCTGGCTAATGAGTAATGTTTTTCTGTAAATTAACGGAGTTCATATAGTATCGTTAGATGACTACTGGTGTTTGGGTAGAAGCACATTTCAGATAGATTTCTAAATTATTAATGCATGAGGGAAAATTAAGGTGCACACACCAGCAACATCCAGCACTTGCTAGTGCAATTAACAGATAAAACCAGCATCACTGGTTCTTTATGGCGACCATGCATACAATTAACATACTGTAAGAGAATGCACCTGGTAATACCACACAATGTTAAATGATACATTAAATGAAGAAGGTGTTGTACAGTATGATGGCAGTAGGTACAAAGATTCGCAGTAGAGCATTGTGTGAGCATGTGTGAAATGGAATGGTGGCTTCAGGATGAAGCAACGGGGAAAAAAAGTGTCCAGACACACTTCTCTTGTGATGAGGTCACAACAGCGACTTTATTTTCTCCGAAAGCTGAAAAGAGCAAACCTCCCCTGTCCTCACACCTTTCTACACAGGCACTGTAGAGACTGACCAGCAGCATCTCAGCCTGGTATGGTAGCTGCACTGTGCTGAACAGAAGACACTTCAGAGAGTGGTGAGGACGACGGAGAAAATCATCGGCACCTCTCTCCCGTCTGTTCAAGAACTACACTACTCACGTTGCCAAAACAGATCCATTAAGATCATAAAAGATCCCACACACCCGGCACATGAGCTGTTTAAACTTCTGCCCTCTGGTAAACGTTACCGCAGTACGCATTGCAGAACAACCAGATTTAACAAGAGCTTCTGCCCCCAGGCCAGCAGAATACTAAACGCTAATGAACATAAGTTTATGTGAAACCCCTCTCTCTCTTACTCTCTGTGCATGTTATTACCCCAACAGGTTTTAAGTTTACTTTTTAGTTATATAGTGCAATAATATAATCATTGTGAATACTGTATGTACATAGTGCAATAATACAAACACTGTGGAACAATGTGCGATATTTTTCTTCCATCATATTCACCACTGACTGGTTTTACATTTCTGTATATGTCTATTGTTTTGTATATTTATTGTCTGACCTCTGCTGCCTATGCATTTGTTTTTTATATCTGCACATTGAGCCTGGAGACACGCAATTTCGTTCACCTTTCGTTCACTCATCCTAGGTTCCAGGTCAGTATGGATGGGAGAACAGCAGTCAAGGTGCGGTCATCCTCCAAACTGTCTAGTGAATGAAGAGAATGAACAAACAGGTGGTTCATAGTTTGGTACTCCTTCTATACCCACAACACAGGACTGAAGCCATGCTGACGGTCAGTCATGCTCCCTTTCTGTGGTGATTAGTGGCCGCCATCTGCATCCCGTTTGCACTCCTCACAGGTGGTACCATGGCCATCCATGCGGAGGTCCGGCAGCGTGGTGCTGAATGCCAGTCGCCAGGGTTTGGCGGGTCCGTGGGCACCCGTGGTGTCATATCAGTCTCGATGCTTCACCAACTGCCGCCTGACTGTAGGAGAGTCCATGATCCATCATGTGAGTGTCCACCTGCACCACCCTAAGCTCATTGCCAAGTGAGAGAGACATGATGGAATTGGGCGGGGACTGAAGAATGTAATCCCTGATTATGGTGTCAGCCTTAAATAGGGGGGAGTAGACTCCTTTAAGCATGTAAATAAGAACATCATTCACACTTATAAGTGTCTAGTAGGCAAACTGCAGCGGGTCCACATAGTCTGTGACAAGTCTCTCAAAGATCTTAATGATATATGAAGTGATGTCAACAAGTTTGTGGTCTTTGAGGTTGCAAGGGTACCATGCCATCCCAATGTAACTTATGAAGTCTTCCATACCTTTAGCACTTTCTTCAGCTTCAGGGAGATGGAGAACAGGCGCAGACGAACTGCTCAAGGTTGGTTGGTGCATGTCTTGAGCACCATGGAGCTAATTTTATCAGGCCAGGAGTCTCCAACCTTCCTTACAGTGAGAGCTGCTTTTACAAAGAAAATCATATACGGAGCTATGCATTTGGTACATGACAGTAAAGGTCATCAACTGGCAAGGGGGGGGGGTGCCTGGGGGCTGGCCAGATAAATACTCCTTTCATGTTCATTCGAGAGCAAGCCATGATGACAGCGTAGCACTCGTCTATTCGTAGCTCACGGGTGACACGTTGACTATTACATCAGGCACACGGCCTTGCATATGCAGACGGCTGAGGGATCATTCATGGGACTGAGATGTGTCACATAATAATCTGATCTGTCAAGGAGTTGTATGGTACTGTGGCATCGCAGGGGGTGAAATAAATGGAGGCACAGGCATGGCGTGGTCTCTTAATGTCTTTCAAAGAGACAATGGAGATTTCAGACTGAGCCTTTCACACCCAGCACATGCACACAGTCCTGCTCACGGTGGGGCCATTTTTATACAATCAGCCATACAGGATGATGAGGAGCGGGACCAACATGCCAGCTGCCGTCATTCTCCCTCAGCAGGACGGCGGGGGCGGCCCGTGGGGTGGCTGATGGCCACCTGTTGCTCTGCCAGCCGCAAGCAATGGGACACACGAGGATGGAGGTGGGCTCCACATCTCAGCCTTGAAGGTGCTCCTACAGCTTCTCCCTCTCTCTGCTCCAGTCCCCTCCAGGAACAGCAGTCTTCATCGCCTCTTGGGTGGCCGGACCTCTGCTGCATCATGGCACTCCTGCTGCTCAGACCTAGGTGGGTAGTGGCATCAGAGGGCCTGCCGTATCTCCTAACTGGGTACTGTCGCCTGCTTCAGCGGTGGTCCCACCTCGAGTGTCGAATCGCCCCTCGTCTTCCCTCATGCTGTTTGGGCCGGTTGGCTGATAGAGCTGGTTCGGTCAGGAACTGGCCTCTTACACTCATGTCTAAAAAAATCTACAAATCTCTGTTGAATATTCAATGCACTCTTACACTGACATTCACTTATCATAAAATCTGCGTATTCCTTGCTGTCCCACATTACCTGAGCTGAACGATTGATCTATACAACAGATTGCGGTAAAAGAAAATGCCAGGTAACGTCCTTGAAATGTAAGATAAGTTATCGTTCACTCACAGAACGAGACTCATTCATGAATGTAAACACTTAGCACAATACAACAAAAGGGCGATAATACAGAATTGCAAATATGAATGGTCAACGCCTACGCAGGCAGGACAAAACAGCTGCAGGCAATCCCTCAATGATCGCTCCACTTCTTCGCAACCATTGAGAAGCATTGTTGCCATGGTCAGGAACTTTACCAAGCATTCTTCTGTCGTTTGTCTTCCCCGCCTGCTGCCTCCTGCCCGCCCTGTGCTCCTGACCCAACACCCTCGTTCCTCCTTCCCCTTCGTCATCTCGTCCCGTACCAGTTCACAGGACTGACTTCACCGGCTACCGCCCTCCTGCTCCCATCTCGTCCCCGCGTTTGGATTTCCCTCTTGGCTTTGTCTGCACCCCGCAATTCTCCAGCATTACGGGGTCTGCCTCCTGTTTGCTAGCTGGTCCTCACAAATTGCACAATCAAAGACATTTAAAAACACTGATGGATGAACACATACCCTAAACAAGATGCAGGTTTTTTTGGTTGCACTTTTTTTTTTTTTTTTTTTTAAAGCATTGGAAACATATTTCAAGCAAATTATACCTATTGTCAAGAGTATCGTGTTATGTTGTCATTTATGAACACAATGTCCTTTTGTCTGGATTTGGGCTTAGTTGCACTGCAGTGCATTATGCGATGCGTTATGCAACCAATGGCATGCTCCTTTGATACAAACAGTCCATCTTTAAGACTAATTTCTCATACCAGAGGCAGTAGTTGTCATGATTCTCTGATGAACTTTTAACAAGCAAGGAAATATAATGAATAAAAGGAATCGCGGCATGGAAGTGACCAAGACTGCTTTTTTCAAAAAGAATGAATCAACACTGAACGGCACATCCTAATCCTAATACTACGGATCAACTACATTATTTAAAATATTTGAACATATTTCGTTTTGATAAAGACTGAAGTAAAATAAGCAAACGAAATATAAACTGATGTGAAAAACACACAATGAAAAGGAATGAACCTTTTTCCCCATTTATTAAGATGATGAATGTAACACGGTTAATATTTTTATACATTTTTCCATTAGGGAGATCTGCTGCCCTTAAAATCCTCCACTTTCTACATCACAAAGATCAGGAGACTGTAGCCTTGATTCCACAGAATGCACAAATGAAGATTTAGAAGTACCGCTTACTTCCTCATCTCCACAGAGTTGGACTTACAGCATCCAAAGAACATAGTTCCAGTTGCATCCCAATTAAGTCCAGCAGAAAGAATAATTTAGGTAGCCAAACAAAGCTCAGGTTTGCACTTTAGTTTAAGAGAAATCGTATGAGTGCAGATACCAATCCGCTGCATCTGACTATGATGGTTAAAAATCAAATAAGTAAATACACTAATGTCATTCACCAGAAGGAATGGCATTCAGATACAAGTGAGCAAACTGAAGCACAATATCTTGAAATTAAAATCATGCAAAACACAGAACCGACAGAAACAGTCAAAATGAACATGTAAGCCAATGGAAATACACCTGCTGGGTTTGTGTAACGCTTTTCATTTTGAATAATTTCTTTATTACTGCCCAGATTGAAAAGGTAAAAATAGAAGTTGCTGCTCTCCAACCTAAACTTTCACAGTGGAAACCAGAAAATGGAAAGTGATGATGTCATCATTCTTTCACTCTTCTCTTTCAACGCTATGGATTCTACCACTGAATGTGGTGCTTGCAAATCTAGGAGGAGGAGTCTGTTGTAGTTAGTCTGCATGATTTCTTGGACTGCACAATATTAGTATGTCTCTTCTTATTGATTATGAAGACGTAATTACTCTTTGCGATTATAACTAACTGTAGTTGACATCTAGCCAATTAATCTGAGCACCTTAGCACAAACACATCATGTAGGCTAGACCTATGGTAACGTTAACCTTGAAAATTGACAGAAGTTGGCTCTTTCACTCTCAGAAGGGTAAAATTTGTACCATATTCACTGGGGCTGCGTCAGCCAATGGTGCCCTAGCTGCAGGTAATTGTACTTTTTAAGGTACAGAAATGGACACTGGGAAACATTCCTGTACCATTGATGGTGCATTAATACTTTTTGTACCTTTGGGATGTTCCTGAGTGCATTTTAACACTTTAAAAGGTACAATTAGAAGCGTACAGTCCCAGTGATAATGGTACACATTTTTTACCCTTTTTTCAGAGAGTGTTGTTAATTTCCTTGAGCTCATTGTCAAATGTTTGTTTTTACAACACCAGTAACGCTTTATTTGAGGGGACGCAAATAATATAGTATTATGCTATTACTTATATATTAATTAACCACAAAAGAAATCATAGTTGAATACTGACCTCATGTTCGTTCATTATTAATGAGTTGTAACGCATGTTTTATCCCAGGCAGTTACTATATTTGTTACTAAATCTGTTAATTCTGTAAACCTTTCTGAACTACTGAAGAAACTGCCGAACAAAAAAGTCATGAACAACACAAGTTAAAAACTGATCTCATATTTGTTCATCCTTAATGGATCATGATTCATCTTCCATCCCAAGCAGTTGTGACATCATTTACTTTCTCAGTTAATTCTCTGTGAACTACCGAAGGAACTACTAAAAAAACAAGTAATGAATAACACAAGTGAAATACTGATCTCATGTTTGTTCAACATTAATGAATCAGGATGTATCTTATCTCAAGCAGCTACCATATTTGTTGAGTTCATTCATTCATTCTCCAACCCGCTTTATCCTATTGGGTTGCGGGGGACAACCCTGGACAGGGGGCCAGCCCATCGCAGGACACACTCACACACTGTTACCATTCAGTCACACATGCACACCTACGGGCAATTTATTACCTCCAATTAGCCTGAGCTTGTCTTTGGACTGTGGGGGGCAACCGGAGTACCTGGAGGAAACCCCACGACGACACAGGGAGAACATGCAAACTCCACACACAAGTAAACCAGGCGGAGACTCAAACCCGGGTCCGCTGGAACATAAGCGGTGTGAGGCAACAGTGCTAACCACTGCACCACCATGTCACCCGTTTGTTGAGCTGCTACTAATTAGAGCCCTCTGAAGTAAAGTGTTACATCTGTACGGTGTAAGTGAAATGTCAAAGCTAAAATATAATTATTACCACTTTTGTCTGAATCCAGCTTGCAGTAACCAGTAGGCAGAATAGTGTTTGCGCTGCGAGCCCCAGACGAGCTCAATGACACCCTGCGAGGGCAACAAGTGCTACAGCCAGTAATGTAGAAACTGAAACTGCTCAAAAACTAGTTCTCTAATATTTTTGCTATAAATAAAAAGACAAAAAAAAAAAAAAAACATTTCAACTTATCGACTTGGGTAATAAAAAAAATCAAAATGGTAATTGTTTCATGGATCCTGCTGGATTTTCACATGATCAAAGCTAAGCGTATACCTTTGAGATTAAAAGGTATGTATCCACACAGTGACAGCATAGCGAGGGAGTCCCAAACACACGCGGGCGAGCGGGCGGGCTATGTGGTCCCCTTCGTCACAGTGAGGCACTCATGCGATTTGGCTTTTGTTTCTGAACAATAAGCATCATTCTGATATGTTAAGATGTTAACTCAGTGACAGGTCTAATACAAAAAAAGGTAGTCATCTACTAACAACATCGCGAGTTGTTTTCTTTTTGCTTATTCACCAAAACATCAAACTATCTACAATTGCAACAAAAATATTGCCATAGAGAATCTGCTTCCAGCAAACGCACAATCATACATAGCCTATTCCTCACACAACTTACAATTATACCCTTAAAAAGATCTCACCCTCACAGCTTTAAAGCTTTGAAGCCCAGGTTCGGTACATCTGGTCCTAGATGTAAAGAGTGCCACACCAGAAATTCAAGTCCCCTATATGCAAGTCACGCCAGTATCAGTGGTTCAATTTGGGGGAGGGTGTCTGTTTTGGTTTTAGTTAAATCCCAGCATTCAGCAGTACTCTGGGGAGATAATCAAGGCTACCAGGCAGAGGTAGGCCTCAGTTACAGCCTGGGCCATTCCTCAGGGCAGCTCCCCACAGTACATCAGTATGTCTGGGGACTGAGAATGAAGAGACGTTCCTCCTCCTTCCTGATCCACTTCAGTAGCTTGTTGATAGCAGCCGCTGCCAGGGCCTTCGTTGCCAGGGGACTGAAACAGAGGTAGAGCTCGAAGCCACTAGTCACCTGAGGAGAAATCAGGGGGGGCATAATATGGATCAGTCCTGGATCCTGGGGACAGTGTGTGACTGTACAGCCAAGTGCGTGTCAAGTGACAAACTGACTTCCAGGCTGATTCCGGCACAGGATAAACACTTCAATTTTAATATTGAAAGATTAAGAAGTAATACTTAGGGAGGAAATAATACATTCCTCATAAATCCATCATCCGTAGCTTTCTATGCAGTGCCACGTGACAGTCTAGAGCTTACCCAGAAAGGGCCGCAGTGTACGCAAGTTTAAACTGAAACTCCCTCATCAGATTAGTAATTAAAGGACTGATTGGCTGAAGATTCCTCACACCTGGGTTTGAACAGCTGACCTAAAGGTTATCTAAAAAACCGGGCCGTTGCTGGCCTACACCAAGAAAGAGAGGGAACAAGGCAGAAGACAGCCTGGCAGGAAAAACTAAGAAACTAAATGCAGAGATGGGATTAAACACTTCCTCACAAAACAAAGGCTCAAAGCGAGTGCTAAGGTGGCTCACCCAGGCCAGGAGGCTCTCCGACTCGCCGCAGCTGTAGATCGATCGCAGGGGACGTGTGGGGTGATGCATGCGGCTGTGGAGGTACTGGTAGAGCTCCATCAGCCTCTCCTGCTCCTCCTCACACTGGTACGGCACTGGGAACTCGGGGCTGATGTGTGCAAGCAGGGACACAATAAAGCAGGTGAAGGAATACGAAGACAATATGGCAAAAATCAAGCACTGACAGCAGTATGGACCGATTAAACTGTCCTTCTGTGGCTTACCTGGTGTAGAGCCCAGAGCTCTTGGACTTGTAGACAAAGTGTCGCAGCTCAGGGATCCCCACCTGGGTCACAGAATAGCTAGGGGCCTTCAGCGCCTCCTGCAGGGCCTGGTAGGCACTGCGCCGGCGGAGGCGATCTAGGAAGCGGCGCTTGCAGTCAGACAGGTTGAAGAAGTCCTCTCGGTCGGTGGAGACCAAGATGAGGCAGAGGTTTGAGGCCGGCTCCAGGTAGGAGATGTGGGCGTGGAAAAAGCCAGCGGTGTTGAACTTGGGCAAACAGATGGGTGTCCAGCCTTCGCCCTCGCGGAAGGAAGAGGAGGAGCCCACCAGGTTGAAGAGAAGGTGCAGGTCCATGTGGTGCAGGAACTGGTCTTTTTTGCGCACCAGCGTCACCAAACGACTGCCCGCCAATAGGATGGAGAAGACCAGGCTCTTGGCCCTGGAGGCCTGCAGGCTGGAGGAGATGACATCCCGGGTGGAACCGGGCAAGGGCAGGCAGGTGACGGCACTCAGCAAAAAGCCAGGGTCGCGGTCCAGGTGCCGGAGCAGGCTGTCGGTGAGGTGCTCCGAGCCGGCCAGCAGACGACGCAGATCATAGTTCTGCTTGTGCCGGAAGACGTGGTTGAGCTGGGTGAGGGTGAGCAGGCTGATTATCTGGTAGTAGATGTAGTGCAGCTCACGAGACAGCTCCCGCTCCGACTGGCGGTTCTGAGCGACGCCCACCAGGACCAGGGGACTCTTGCGCAGGAACACCACTTTGTAGCCATCTGGAGAAACACCACAGACAAGGGGAAAATGCAGCTGGGAGGCTCCTTGACATGGTAGAGGACACAGAATGTAGGCCTATGAAACATTTATGATGAGATGTGTTTGACTGCTTTACGAGGGTAGCAAAAGGTGGTCATTGGCTGGCTACAGCTGGCATTGTGTCTGCAGCTGCAACATATTGCAGTTTATTTTATTACCAGTGTAGTGATTTAGTGAGTTATTCAGAGTGACTTCTGGGTAAAGTCCAATTCCCTATTACCATTTTATCAGATGAAAAAAAATTACCGTTGCCACTGGCTACCTATCCACACATTTCTGTCTGCAGTTTGATTCACTCTGGATTTTGAGACACAGTCACTGACCTGCAGATACATGCAAACACACACACTACAACTGCTCAGGACTTGTACTTCAATGACTCAGCGGAATGCACTTCCTTTGAATAGGTGCCGATTTTCAAAAAGCCGCACCGCCTTTCAAAAATTCCTGGATAAAGTTTGCATGTTTAAATGTGCTTTATCTTCTTCCCCTGTTAATCCCCAATCGGAGTCAGTTTTTTTGTACTGAATGATTCTGTACTTTTGACTCATGTGCCTGTGCTGAAAATGGAAAACCTGAAATGTAACTTGACTGCTTTAACATGAACATATGCATACAACAGCACTGGTCAATCTGGATTCAAATTATAAATCGGTACAGTTCATTGACCATGTACATGTGACACTGGGACACGCTTCCATTCTCACCTCCATGGATGGACCTGATCATGTCCTTCTCTGCCTCCACAAAGGAGACAAGCGCCATCATTACCCCCATGGTACTCGAGAGCGCCTCCTCTGTGCCATAGCGGGAATAGATGGGCTTCCCCGCCTCACTCAGCACAAACACGTGTTTCCTGTGCTGTCGCCACGATTCGCTGGTCACATCCTCCTCCTTGGCCCGGACCCCCGGCCGCATCTCCCGCTGATCCTCCTTCGTCTGCTGACCTTGGTCACCCAGCTCCTCCAGCGCTTCTGGCTCCTGCTCGCCCTCAGATCCCACAGCCGCGGCCTGAACATCCTCACCGTCAGCCATCAGGTCCTCAAAGGAATGTGCATGGACGAACATGGCACTGTCCTGTCCAGCACCTACAAAACGAAATCAAACACCACATTACAGTCTGAAGGCTGTGTTCAGCTTATCTGAAGTACTAAAGTTTTGTAGTTTCTACGCTTTATAAAGCTACTCATTGCAAGAAACAGCAACATGTATTAAACCCAAACATGCTGGAATTACTCAAAGCTCCCCTGTACAACACAAGAATTCAGAACATTTTATTGCCAGGTAAAGGTAAACATACCAGAATTGGTTGTGGTTCAGTGTCAAACATGAAGTACAGAACAATATTGCAAGACACTTAATAGAAACACTGCGATTGACAATATTCACAAAAGTAAAGAACACAGTAGATATGGCAAATATAAAAAATCAGAAAAACAGTGCAAAAATGTCTTAAAACAAATATATGGTTACGAGAACAATGTGAGATGACTGTAAGGACTTCTTCAACCTGACTGACTGCAAAGTGCAAGAGAAACAATATGCTTAGAGCAGGGGTCACCAACATGGTGCCCGAGGGCACCAGAACACCCCCAAGGACCACGAGTCGCCCGTGGACCTGTTCTAAAATTAATAATAATAATAATAATAATCACAACTTTATGGATCCCCGTGGGGAAATTCCTTTATTGGGGAAATTCTTTTTTACGCCTCCCTCAGCTTGCTCTTTGTAGAGCAAGCT
>JAODKF010000138.1:27595962-27606536 GCA_026779585.1 Mormyrus proboscirostris | reverse complement strand
CTTCTTCGGTACTGTGTCTCTTCAGAGAATCCTTGGGTACCTCTGGTTTGACTTTGTGTCGAATGAGCGGTTTCTAGAGGAGTCCCGAATGAGGCACATGACCTGCATGGTGAGGGAGCCTCAGTTACGGCACTACAGCCATGTGGCACGTTTCCCTGAGGGTGATCCGGCTCGTAGGATCCTCATTGCTGAGGAACCAAGTGGCTGGACCAGGCCAAGGGAACTCCCACATAACACCTGGCTGCGGCAGATGGATGGCCATTTCCGGAGGGTGGAATTGGACCGTGTCTCTCCCTGGGGGATCGCCAGCTGGGATCACGAGGACTCCCCCACAATGTAATAAAAACCTGCTATTTTGATCTTGTGGGGACCATTTTTCAGGTCTCCACAAATATCTGTGAATGCAATCAAAAAACTAAAAATGCCGAAAGTCTTGTATTCTGTTTGGTTACTCATGATTAAGGTTATGCTGGGTGGGGGTTAAGGTCGTAATGTTGGGATTGGAGTTTTCCCCATAAAAATGAATGGAGAATCCCCACGAAGATACGGTTACAAACCTATGTGTGTGTGTGTGTCATGGAGAACAAGATAGTAGTAGGTGAAAAGAGAATTTCCCCACAAGGATTAATGAATTATCATTATGAAATCTACACAGCGAATTGTCTTCAAATTCTGGGTGTAGTTGCAATAGTTGTTCTATAACATGGTATTCAGCATTCTAACAGACGTTTTTACATTGACAAGATTAATTGCTGTCAGTACAGCAGAACATGCATTGCTTTTCAATAGGTCTTAATGGAAAAAGTACTACCTTCAGACATCGGTATTCTAATAATTCTCTGGTAGAATGTCCTCAAACTCAGTTTCGTTAGTGTAATAGTTGGTCAATCACGCTATACTGAGCTTTCTAACAGACGTATGACATTGGCAAGATCAGTTGCTGTTCATGTCACAGAACATTCATTATGTCTATTTAAGATGGCAAAGATCTTGCGAATGAGAAACTTCTGAATTAGAAATCGGTTTCAGCTTCGCCATTTAATTTATATTTTATCTATGTATTGTCTTGCGCAAACCTATTTTATGTTCTCACGTTTCTTCTTGCGTTTGCTCCGTTTGTATCCGCGCGCACTATATTCTATGCTGCTGTAAGCGCCTGAATCAACGTTTTGAGTCAATCTGTCTATACAAATGTTGTCTATACATAAGGATTACATATTCCAACGTCTGCATTTATTTTAAAATCACGAATTTATTTGATATGTATTTATAAGCGTTAACCATTTAACTTCAACATCGGAAAATAACACAAGAGAAACAGTTGAGATTCAAGGTTCTTGTTCTCAAGAACGATAACTCCTGTTTTTACTCTAAACACAGTCAGCACTTTACCGTTCGTTATTGACCAAGCCTTTTCGGATGTCTAGATATTGGACAGTTATTGGTTTAAAAATTAGACGCTGGACGAGTAGAGCGGCTCACGATTGGTCGGCTGGCGGCTTCCGTCCCGTAATGATTACGTATAGGCAAATGGAAGGTGCCAAGGCAACGTTTGAATCCAGCGCGGCATATTGTGAGTGTTATACGCGTAGAATCCTTGTGGCTTTTCGCAAATATATATAAAAATAAATGCAAGTATGGAATAGTTCTTTCATCGCAAGGCTTGAACTGAGAGATTGAGTTCGTAAGTTTAAACTTCCTGTGTATTTTGGCTTATAAAAGAGTTAACTATGAGACCCATTTAGCATAAGCTATCCGTTAGCTTGTTTTCTTGTCCCAAAAATAAAGTAGGGAGAATCCATCATTATTATTTTTATTATTCATTGACTGTTTCTCTGGTCGCCAGTACGATGGGGAGTGCCATCGCGCACTTGTGTGCTTGATTGAGAGACCTGTCTTAACGCTGCTATTGATTTTTTTTCCCCACAGTTGATTGTGGAAAATGCCAATTCGAGCATATTGTACAATATGTTCGGATTTTTTCGATAATTCTAGAGATGTGGCTGCTATTCATTGTGGTCATACCTTCCATTATGAATGGTGAGTTGTGGAAATCGCACCATACTAACAGTTATTATATCTTTCTAGGCTTCCATAAGTATCTAATCTATACAACTCATGTGTCACAATGACAATTATCTTACCCACTTGGTAGTCGTAAAAGAAAGTTTTAGATCAGGGCTGCCAACTCTCACGCATCTGGCGTGACACACTTTCAGACTCACGCTCACGCAAGGAATCTTACGGGAAATGTATATTATTCAATTAAACCAAATTCAACTAAAATTATCTGCATCAAAAGTGTTGAGTTAGTTTACAGACTATTTGCAAGTTAATTAAACTGTAACATACATTTAAATGACTGTGCAAACTTGTCTCGAATTGACAATCTCACGCCAGTCAGCTGGCTAAAGTTGGTGCCACTGTTTTAGATGCTTAACGCAGTATTTACCCTGACAATGCTGATTGTAATTATTGCAGTGCTGGTGAATGAAAAGGTATAAATGTGGAAATTTCATATATAATTTTTATTCCCCACTGAAGTTTCCTAAAGCTGAAAACTTACAAAATAGAATTTGTGCAAAATCATATAAATAGACATTATATTCAAACACAGAGCATGTGATGCGATGGATTAAGCACCACAGTCTCTTAGATTATTTTCTCTTTGTTAGTCTTCTCCAGTGGTTCCAAACAGCTCCCAGCAGGACCTGCCCACAATGTCGCAAGCAGGTATTGATGGTGACACCCTAACATGACAGCCGTGATCCAATAGAGCAGTGGTTCTCAATCCTTTTCCTGGAAGGCCCCCCTCCAGAATCTTTTCATTCCAAACCATACTGCTTTCAACCTGCCACATTCATTATTAACCTATTAAAGACCATCTGAGCCCGATCAAGCTGCCTTGAAACTGAAGGTGAAGGTTGGAATGAGAACATTCTGGCACAGGTCCTCCAGGAACAGAACTATGAACTGCTGCACTAGAGAATGCCTTTATGTCACAGTGTGGGACTGATTTGCTGTGCTGATTGATGCTTTTGGCTCAGGTCAGCACCAGACACATCATCAGCAAGCTGTTCTTTGATGTGGGCGGAGAGGAGGAAAGCTGCACTGCGGATCCTGAAAGACTGCTGGTACTTTGTTGTTGTCAGCATGTACATTACATGCCTAATAATACAAAATGTATTTAAAAATATTATTCTCTCTTTTAGAATGAGCTCGATAGAGTGAAAGCCCTTTTGACCTCTAAAGGTAAGAAAATGGCCACAGACACAGGCCCATATCCTGATTTCTGGCTCTCACTGAGGAGGATGCAGTGGCATTTTGGGATTCTATATCTTAGAGAGAGACATGAGAGACAAGCAGAAGATGGTGGAGGCTCTGAGAGAGACTGTGGAGAAGCAGAAGTTTGATCTGGAGTCTGTGAAGAAGGTGGTTGATGAGAAGGACAAGCTGTGCTCCGCCCTCCGGGTACGAGTTCACAAACACGCCTCATTTCATAAACATCAGACCTTGACGCTGACTGGGTTGTTGGTCTTTCAGAAACAGATGAAGTATCTGGAGAACCAGCAGAGTGAGACATGGTCTGCTAAGGAGGAGGCTCAGCGTCTGAGGACCAAACTGAAGACCTTTGAAAGGTACCGATTCTGCTCTGAGTCAGGGAGAGAAATGTCAACAATTTAAACATCACCGGAAGTAGAAACTCTGCCTTTTTTTGTACATGTTTCTCCTTGTAAAATTCTATAAAAGTATATTTTATAACACATGCTCTAGAATCGGGTATACAGACATACATTTTTATTACTCAGTTATTTTCCATGTGAAATCGCACGTTATACGCTTAATTCTTTGTATGAGGTTGTTTATAATATACTGGTTGCCGCTGGACCGTACACATCGACATGGGTGTTTCTGTTTCTCCAACTCTAGCCTGGACCTGGTTCTCCAGGGACGACAGGCTGAAGTGGAAGCCATGATGATGGACATGGGGGTTGGCCACTCTGCTGTAGAGCAGCTCTCAATTTACTGCATCTCCTTGAAGAAGTAAGAATCAGTATTATTTGTTCATGTTGAAGCCTGTAACATGGAGGTTGGGTTAGTAACACTGCGCTTCACCTCCCACGTCGTTTCTGGTCTGGCCATGTGTAGTTTAGAATAAGTCCATTCTGTATTTTTAGGGAGTACGAGAATCTTAAGGCCAGCCACAAATCCTCCAACGAGATGTGTGAAAAGCTGAAGAAGGAACTTTTTGCCACAGATATCAAGGTGAATTTGACCTTTTTCCATACTTCTCTATAATGATTTTTTTCATGGCATATATGTGAGCACAACTGATGTTAGTGGGCCAATGGACATCAGAATCTGTACAATTTCACTAGCTCAGTATGGGATGTTGTAGCTGGGGAAATCCAGAATTCACAGCCACCCATCTGGGTAACATACAACCAAGCTGGTTACTTTAATAAACAAAGCTGGAATTTCACTTGTTCAGAGTCTCAGACTGAGAGGGACTGTCTCTGGGCAGATGTGTAGACAATCTGTAGCCTTGTAGGATAACATAGGGAGATGCTGAATTGTCCCAGGACAGTGGAGGGAGTTTTCTCCAGCTCGGGAGCTGGTTCAGATGGATTCTCTGTTGCTTTTCCAGTTGCAGAAAACCACACTGGAGATGAACAGGTCAAAAGAGGAAATTAAAGCAATCCAGCAGGACTTGAGGAATTCAGACCAAGAGATCACAGTAAGTAAATGAAGAGGGTAGTGTTTGAATCTAACTATTCTACAGCCGATATGGTGTTCTGTCAATTTTGTGTTAATAATGGTCACTCCATGCATCTTGGAAACGTACCTGAGATGAGAGATGCCTTCTCTGTTTAACATGGTATATGTCAAATTTTTTCAGAGTCTGAAGAAGAAGGTTGAGATCTTGCAGAAGACGCTTAGCACTCCAACTCGTACCAACGAAGTCCTCAGTAGACTGGTTTTAGAGAGGTATCCTCCGATTTTTAACCTTTTTTAACTTTAAAAGCATCTATGAATGGTCATCAACCTTTGTGAAGTGTAGAAATCCATCCATCCATCCATCTAATGGTTTTGAGGGTGAGGGGCCTATCACAGGCACACCCTGGGTGAGATCGGTTTAGAGATGTCAGTTACTGCATGTCTTGAGAGGGAATTTGGGGGTAACTCGAAAAACATGGACAACATGCAACGTGCACATGGGGAAAATGGGATTCTAATCATCAACGTTTGCATTTATTTATTTGACATAAGCTTTGGTCCAAAGTGACATACAAATAAAGAAATTTTACCCTCCCAGCCACAGGATCTTATGACTGTGTGCATGTCCCTCCTTGGCAGCCCTGCTCCACTAGAACTGAAACAGCCTCATCTCCATCAGCCAATGGACAGTGAAGATATTGATCTCAATATGTCCTTTGACATCGTCCACACCCCCAACCTGGCACAAAAGAAGCCTGCGATTGGTCCAACCAAGAAGATGCGCCTGGAGCCAACCGAGTAAATATCTTAATAGAATGGGTGTGTAGAGGAGACATGGGTGTGTCCCGTTGTGCCTGACTAAATGCGGGTTGTTTTTACAGCGTGAGGCCATCAAGATGTGCAGAAAATGCCCCTTCAGCAAGCAAGGTATTATTGTTTAATAATTCTGTTTAGGCCTTAAGGTCCTGAGAAATGTTCCTGAGAAATCTGACTGTTCTGGACTGTCGTGTTTGCACAGGCCCCAGATGAAGACGCCTTCCTGGAGCCCTTCATGCGGAACTCCTTGCTCTTCAGGAAGAAGACCTTCGGCAGCATGTTGGATCCCCAGAGGAGTAGAGTTGGGGCTGTGAGTTTTTGTGTTTTGCTTCTGTGATTCCATAAATAGATGCCAGAGGTCCTCATTTTCCCTTTCTTGTTTGCTTGCTGTAGGTGAGAACGGGCTATGATGGACTTGGAGGTCGGACAAAATTCATCCAGCCGGTATGATATTTGTAATGCGGTATTTTAGTGGTGTGTCTCAGAGAGAGGCATTCCAAAACGTACTCATCATTCCTGGAATGCTATGCATAAACACCAATGGAGAATTGAGTTTCTCCTCTTTGAATGCCTTGTGTTGGTGGGTTGTTTATATCAATTCTAACCCCTCTACCATGGGGCCCCTTCTTGATGTGACCTTCCTGTTCCCATCCTAGTCACCCCTGTCGGAGATCCGTCCACTAGCAATGAAAGGCAAAAGGAAGAAAGTATCCAGGCCTGTGAACGTCAAGCTGCCCACCTTGGACTGCTTCCTGGAGTGATGGGGCCCTTCTGCATGATTTCTGTCTGCCTTTGTCCCTAAACCAATGCAGCCTGCTTTCTTTATTTGGTCAGTTTTGTACATGAACCTCCATTGCCTTTCTCTCCCCTTTATGGCTGTGTTTACCAGCCAATCACAGTCTAGGGGTGGGGTCAGAAGGCAAGAACTCAGAAATGGTGGTTGATCCCCATAGGCGTATTTTGTCGTAGTTGTGCTTGTATATGCGTCCGTAAACTTAGTATGTTTTTAGTGTATATCTGGGTGCTGTTTTTATGTCTTGAGTGTCACCTGTTTGTATATTTGCTCTTTATTCATCACTATATGAAAGTGAAATATGATCATTAAAAGGTAATTTTGTCCACTGTGCGTCTTAATTTATGAAAGTGATTGTGAAACTGATGTGATATTGATTCAGAGTGTGACACAGTTCAGTGTCTCTTCCTGATTATTGTACTTGAGCAAAGCTGCCTGCAGAGGGCGCCTTTTGCATAGATGAGCGATAAGATGGCATGTGCTCCATTCGTATGGTTCAACATTAATGGTGATGTACAGGAAGTTGAAATCAGATGGTATTTCCTGTTGACATTGACTAGTCAGCATGCCAACATCCATCAGAGCAATTCAGCCAATTCTGACTTTCCACTGTTCTCAGACATTGCTAATTTTAATGTGCATGTGGATAATGTTTTTAAAAGCAGCAATAGCAGAAAGTTGGCAGGCTGCCTTGTGAATTGAATCAATGCAGCAATTCATGGAGTTTCTCAGTCTGAGAGAATGATTAAGACTGCAGTTAGTGACGCAAGTTTCCGTTGTCATTCTCAAGGAAGCTGTAGACAATCACAGTGTGCTCTAAGCTTGGAGTCCTTCAAACACTTGGATAGAAGGTGTTTAGCTGTGAATAACAATTTTATGTGAGCCTTTGGATTTCTGGTTTATTGGGAAATGTTTCCAGGCTTCCTCTGGTACTTCTCACTCTGTAGTGTTTCATGGATGTCACTGATTGCAAATTTTGATTATCTCCTGCTTCCCAGTGAATTTCTCATCCATCCGTAACTTGCACTTCCGGTTGTTATTCTGCTCTTGATTTTTCCTTGCCTGAAAATCACTTTGTCCTGTGACTGGCTCATATTGAGTTTCTCAGTGATGCTGAATTGCTGCTCTTGTTTTAAACATGGCTTCTTGAGGATCCCGAGTCATCACTTGCTGAAGCTCTGCTAATCTTAATTATTTTACTATTGTGTGACATGTGGAAGGGGATGGGTGAAGCATCACCAGTTGTAAGTTGAACACGATTAGGATGAAAGGGGAGTGTTTCCTGCCTGCTTGAATGTATGTATGCCTTTCCTGTTTGCTGTCTCCTAATGGTACCCAAACCCCCAATGTTTGAGTTTTATGGTCATGTCCGTTGGCCATGTGTGTAGTATTTGGAGAATAGCTGGTATGGTGCTTTTATGAGTCTGTTACCTTCCTTTTCATTTGTCATTCTGTAATTCAGACCACCTTGGTCCCATCCTGAAACACTAAGCCATAAAATGTAGCTTTTCTGGACTACGCGCAGATATGGTTTGGGACCTCAGGTTAACACAGGTCAGGTTGTTTTCCTTTGTTTTGTTATAATTTTACCCGGGATGCATGTGAGAACCAGATAGTATATATGCACTAACCTCCAGAACTTCAGTTCCGAAAGACTTTAAACTTATAAAAGTCTCAATCTTTGGATGGACCATGTACCCAGCACACACCAACTATACACATGTGCTCTCCCAGTCTAGGTTATACAAACATTCTGAATTCCTCTGTCATAAGTGTGCCTCAGTGCACACATACTCAGGACATTTGTTACCTAGGGACTAAATATTAATGAAGATGAAGCGGACTTTTTTGTGTCAGCTCAGGAATGATGACTGCAAATGGCCCGTCTGCACGGCTCCATCAGCCCATCTCAGGACGAGCTTCTAGTGTCTGTCTGCCGTGTGGAGCTGTGGCCAGGCCCCGCCCCCACTCTTACGCAGTCATTCATGCTCTGATGTTTCCCAGGCCGGGGGTGCTTGCTATGGGCTGGTCCTGTCAGAGCTGGCAGGAAATGGGACACAGCTGTTGTCCATGAGATGGGGATGCCCCCCCCCCGCCTCGCTGAAATGTAAGACTGTGGGCAGGGTCGGCCCTTTGCGCGAAGGTCACTGGGGAGAGCAGCTGGATTTGACCAGAACATCTCGTCTTTGATGCTTTACGTGTTAATGGCCCTTCTGGTGACAGATACCGAATCCGGTCTGTGATGAGTGTGTCCTCCACTCCAGTTGGTCACAGAGCTTTGGTGTACCATTGAAACTAAACAATTAAGCTGGTTGGACATTTCAGCATTTTAAGTAACAACAATTGGAAACAATTTCCAAATCTTCTTAAAGCTTCCCATGTATTCCAGGATGACTTTTAAAGTCCTGTTGCACTGGAGATGAATAATGTTTTGTGAGTTTTGTTATTTTCCTGTTGGGGAAAAAGATTCTTGTCCTCAGAACACCCACCCATCCAGTTGTTTAGCTTTATGACGTCATGGGAAGACTACCACTGGGAGGCAGAGCGAAGACACCTGCAGATTCTCTAAACCAGCTCTCAGCTGAAATCCGGCAGGGGGCCATGTCTCCGCTGCTCAGGCTGTCACCAGCTCGTCTCAGCGGTGCATATGCACTGTTCACACATAGTCACACCCAAAGCCGAAGAAGCTGTGAAGGGTTTGGGAGGGGCTCCTTCACTCACCCTCTCTGCTTCCCCATCCTGTGTCTCTGCAGGAACTTATGAGGCACCCAACTTCCTTCACGTACAGACAGACATGCTACAGTCCTGCAGAGTTGCAACACTTCCAGCATCATTATCACACAGTTGGTGCCTCACTCTTGCTGTGCAGAGCGGTGCTTCAGTGATGCTTGCTGACATTGAGGGAATTAGCACAGGTTGCTGTTGGCCACCAAGGCTTCCAGTTGATTCATGTGTGGTTCTTCTTGTATTGGTTCTCCTCTGTTCAAAGCAGAGATGTAGCGTTTCTGCAGTCACTTCAGAACCGAAAGTGTATAACCAGCAGGTTGACCTCGACAAGGGCAAAAGTCCCACGACCTCGTTCCGTTGAGCATTTCCGCTCTCTGCTAGGTTTCTGGAGGTTTCAGATGCCATGAGAAGGTCCAAGTGTCAGGATGTGGTAGAGATTGTAGAATGACTAGGAGATCTTGGATACTGTCCACAGTATTCCTAGTATTTTAGCTCATAGGGTTGAGGGCATCCAGGGTCAGAATACAAATCATACAAACACATAAAATAGTTGATGCATCTTTGATTATATCGTGTTAATCCAGGTGCTGACTTCTGTGAACCCAGGAATTATTTAGCCATGTCTTTACATGAGCTTGGAGATTAATGAAATCCTGGTTTGTAAGCAATGAAGGTTTCGTTCTTTCTCTAAAGGACTTATGACCAATGGCCTGCAGGTGGCACTGTGACCTGTTCAGTTATCCAGCTCACACTCCAGAGGTTTATTTTTTAAAAGCCTTCGACAAAGATGGGTTTCAAATTAAGCAAAGATTTGGCCTTTTGGAATTATATCATTACAAAACATTGTTCTAAATACTCCAATAAAATTAGCAAGGTTCCTTACATTTCATTAGGATTTAACTTGACCTTTTTATCAGAATGATTTATTTTATATTTTTATTCCAGAAAGTCTGTGATAACCTGCAGTTAGTCAGTATTGCCTTTATTCAATATTCACATGATGAAGGCTAATGGAATGTTAATGTCACATGCATGATGATGACGGACAGTACATTCGGGAAGATACAAGCCAAAACGACGTCTCCTCTTGTGGAAGGTTGTAATCCACTGAGAACATGAGATAAGTCTGTTGAGATTCTATACTCTCCTTGGGATTTTACAGGACATTTGGACAGAAATATTTTTTATAATACTATATCATTGGTTGGCATTTTTAAGTTTAAATATTTGCCGTAGTGTGTGTGTGTGTGTGTGTGTGTGGTGGGGGGGGTTAAAGTTGTCACTTTTGGGATTAGTCACATGCGTGTATGTGTGTGCGTGTGCATGTATGTTTGTGTGTGCGTGTGTGTGTGCGCGTGCGTGTATGTTTGTGCGTGCGTGCATGTCTGTGTGTATGTGTGTGTGAGTATGTGTGTGTGTGTGTGTGTGTGTATGTGTGTGCTTGTGTGTGCGCGTGCATGTATGTTTGTGTGTGTGTGTGCGCGTCCGTGTATGTGTGTGCGTGCGTGCATGTCTGTGT
>JAODKF010000138.1:27577535-27590148 GCA_026779585.1 Mormyrus proboscirostris | reverse complement strand
CCCACCCCCCCACGTGCTTGGCAGAGACTCATTGTTGTGTTGAGGTAGTGAAGGTTCTGTATGTAAGCACCAGTCTTGTCTTGGTGAAGGCAGAAGTGTGAAGGCGTTGAGAGATGGAGCGCTGCTTGATGTAAAAATAACATGTAAAGACTCTGATTCTGCTTAATGCTCAAGACACTGTTCATTTCCACACCAACCAGCCAAATTTCCGTAAGAATATGTCTGGTGATTGTATGGCTAGATGTTTACAGCAAGGTAGCATGGACATCCAAAGCCTGCTGCTGTGGCTTCCACAACTCCACCCATTAAGTGTCTCTCTCTTTGTTTACATATGTTTTAACATATAAAACTGGGTCACTCATTACCTAACTGGGAAGAAAACAACACTAACATTAACAACCTTCTCCGTGTATATCCTGGATTCCCGATAATCCAGATAACATGTGGAAAAGTGCAGTCTTTTTGCTATGGCAACATGATACATTTACATACGTAGTAAATGCAAAGAGTATGCATGTGTGTGAGAGTGCGAGAATTAGTGTGTGTATGTGTGTGAGACACTAAAACACACAAAGGCCTCTGTGTCAGATCCCAGATGAAATGACAGCTATTTCCTGCTCTCACAGGAAGTGGAATATTGGAAACACATTTGTGCAAGAGCTCCTCTGATCCCGGCTTGGATCCTAATCACTTGCAGGAGCCCTGGTGAAGAGCGTGAGACGGGCTCCAAGCCACAACTGCACATCTGTTTTTCTTCACTAGTTTTTCTGTCTTTACCACCTTCATTCTTCTTTCCCTCGTCAAACACTGCAGGAGTCGTCAGAAACCAACAAAGAGCTAGAGAAGGAAACCAAATAGGGGTTTCAGAATAGAGTCAAACATCTACTCCGGTGTGAATGCAGGAGGGGCGTCAGAGCACAGAGCTGCTTCGCACTAAACTTGGAGAGCTAACATCTGAACTCCTGAGACAAATATACAGTCATGTGTTGGGCATAAAACTGTCAGCAGAGGCTAACTGACCTCAGTGTCAACCCAAACAGTTTCCACTGCACAAAGAAGAGTCGATGTCCAGTCCATCGTTAGAGGACTCTCACATTTCTGCGCACACACACATAAACGAAGGAATTTCAACATCAGAAATATCCATGGGGAAAATGGTAAGAAGTAGGATTTGGAGGTCTACAGTATTTGCCTGAATTTACATTATTTCAAAAGTGACTTTCATTACAGTCTACAAAAGATCATTTAAATCATTTGGTACTTATTATCTTAACGTCGATGCAGTAGTCTACCAACCCCCACTGTGAAACTTAATATGATGTAAGAGGGAAAATATTTGGAGTGGGATTTTATAACATGGAACTGGAGTTGTTTTTCTGAGTCCGAAGAGTCCAGGGAGTTCTGTGGTCCCCTGAATTAATAAAGAACTTCATGGACCTTTGAATTGTGATAAAGTCAATCTCTGTAGTGTGTTTGTGTTAACATCACAACAAAAGCAACAACTGGCCATTATTCCAGCCATTCGTTTGGATGATGTCTCTAAAAGTTGCTGTTTCAGACCAGAGCTGATCCTGGAAATTGGTAGCTACAAGCTCAAAGGTCACATCTTAGCCTAGATAATGGCTGCAGAAGCATTACCAGGATGCAATGTGGGTATCCCAGGTATTACCCAGTAGCCCTGGCATCCTCCATGAGTGAGCTATGACCCTGGTTACTGTGGTGATAACCCTGAGGTCACTGGAAGTGTGCGGAGGATTAGACCAAGTAAACTAAAGCAGACTAATGTCCATCTGACTAAAAAACTGATGCATATTGCAACAATACCAAGATTGAAGTGTCCAATAATGTATTTCCCATTTAATTAATCAGTGTGACTACTTGTGGCAAACTGATATTTAATGGCAGGTACTCCCAACTGTGTTTTTCAAAAATCTGTATATTGCAGGATGGTGAAATAAGACAGTTGTCGTGCTCCTTAGCTCTTCTGAAAACGGCCATGCCGCTCTCTCCTCTGTTTATCTGCTGGTCTGCACGCTGTACTGTCGCGTCGCTTCCTCTTCGCTGATTTATGATGGAAGGGCGGCACGGAGGTGACCCCAACACTGTCCAAATGGGACGGACCCACCTCCTACACCCCCCCGCCCCCAACATCCTGAGTCCTGAGTGTGCCTCCTGTCTCATGCTGACAGACTGTAGGGTTCCATCACATATACTTAATAACAAAGACAACAGAAGCCACAGTTTACGCTGAGTACAAGGTAAGACAGAGTACACAGTAAACACAGATCCACTGCGAAACTGAATCCAGGATAAAATAGAGCGTGTACAAGTATTGTCTACTTGGTAAAACTGAGTACTGAGTAACAATGAGTACAGAGTAAACATGATTACAGAGTAACAATGAGTACAGAGTAAAAATTAGTACAAAAAAACATTAAGTAGGATGTCTATGAAAGCAGCACATGACATGTAACCTGAGCTATGATAAACCCCAGCTTTAGTCAGGAAAAACAAACTGATGAGTAATACAGCAAATTTGGCAGTGATGGAAAACAGTGCCCCCCCCCCCTCCCCCACACACACAGGTCCCCAGCAGGCTGCCAGCTATGAGAGGGGCATTTACCAGTTTATCAAGTTTATATATGGATGGTATACTTAAGATCAGTTGGCTGTTAGAGTTGTGCTTGTTGCCTGAATCTGCTTGAGGCGGTTGCATTGGCAGGGGGGTCTCTGACCCCACAAAGGACGGCTGTGGCCAGCGACAGCTTGCAGCCATTTGGCATCCTGCTGTGGCTCCGCTTGAAACAGGGCTATAATGGGACAGCGTTAGCGCCCAAGAACGGGTCCCTGGGTGTGTGACCTCACAGGTCCGGGGAGGAGAAACACGTGGTCTAACCAAGACCTTAGACAAAAGGCATTCTGGGAAATGAACAGCCTGGTATTATACCAAAAAAACAGCAGATGAAATTTCTCTTGCCACAAATTAGTCATGACAGCGGGAGACACCGTGAGGCTGATCGGGTCCGGCTGCAGGGGTGGGGCAGAGGCAGGAGGGCCAATAACTGTAATAAAACACATAATAATGCAAAAGGCACAAGCTGATTATCTGCACCAGGCCGTCAGAAACGGCGAGGGTGAGTGCCTGTAGGGGCTTCCCTTTTCTTAAAGACCGCGTTTCATTAACTGTATGTTTCGGAAATCCAGCAAAGCTCAGGGACCCTGGGGCAGGATAAGGCAGCTTAGGGAAGACACTTAACCCTTATGTGAAAGGTGCGCTTTACCGGCGTTTTCATTAAGGCTGGGGTTCAGCTCCATGCTGAAACGGCTTTTCACACCTGAATACTGCTTGACTGGCTGCGTGAGGGGCCGTGCTGGGGGCCAGTCAAACAGGAGTAATAGATTTATCTCTGTGCTGTGAGCCCAGGGAGTGAGAAAGACCCATAAAGTCTGCTTTCACTGTAACGCCCCTAGTCTCTAATTAAGCTCTGCTGATAATTACTGCCACATTCTCAGTTAGGGTAGGCATGCTGCTCTCTGCTGTACTCTGCCGCTAAGGCAGAAAGTTCACATTCACATGGAGGCCTAGGAGTCATTCATGCGTTTTATGTATATATATATATATATATATATAAAAATTGTTTTCCTCTGCGTACCTGAGCGCAGCCAGCAGGCATGCAGTCAAATGGGCGGTGATTACTGCAGCACTCGGACTTGGACAGTGCGTGATATTTGATCAAACTTGCACAGCGATACAAAAACAGCCGTTACTGCACACTGCTGCAGGCTGCTTACTTTCAGGGGTGAAATGGTGACTTTATGGTTTGAGGGTTGAAATCTAGCCTCTGGTGGTGGTGTGTGTGTGCGTGCGTGTCGATTATGTTATGACCAAATGTCCCCCACAATTTAATAAAAACCTGTTATTTTGATGTTTTGGGGACCATTTTTCAGGTCCACACAAAGATCTATGAATGCAATCAAAAAACTAAAAATGCCAAAAGTCTGGGTAGGGGTTATGGTCGTCATGTTAGGAGTAGAGTTTTCCCAAATACACGGAGAGTCCTCACAAAGATATATTTACAAACTAATACTACATTTGCTAACATTACTGTGCTATAGAATACACAGAATACTCAATGTATTTAATATAAAGATTTAAATAATGAGACTGAACAGAATTTACGTTAGAACTCAGCCGAGCTTGAAATAGACCCTACAGAATGATTGCAGTGGAAGTGCAGCTGAGGAGTGATTCAGGCCACATGGGTTTGGGCCTCTAACCCTCGGTTTCACACGGCCTGCTGCAAAAACACAATAAACTCAACAGCAGAAAGCATGATGAGAATTTGTTCAGTACATACCAGGATACTTGTAACCCTAAAAATAACTCCCAGCTTTAATTGTCCGCAGCTTCTTGTTGTCATAGATTCCGTTATTTTTAAACAATCTCAGGACCAAGTGTAAATAGAGCAGGGAGGTGTGCAGGTTCAGACTCGTTTGAAATCTGATGCCAATTAGGCCAATTTGAGTGCTCAGTCCCGCCTGTGGAGGGGATATGATTATACAAGCATCCTAACGTCTGGCCTTCAGGTGTGAACATTGCATGGTATATGGGGACTGGAGGTGTTTAAGGGGAGGCACAGATGGGGGAGTTAGGCTCTGCACTATGTGGTTCATACTAGAGTTCCTATTTCTTTCCCAGTTATATTGCATGCAAAGACGAAGAACCTAACTGGGAATGGGACGGTGGCTTTTATTTGGGACAGTGGTAGGGAAGCGTACTTGTAATTGAAAGATTGCTGGTTGAATCCCCTGCCAGCATGGTACCCTGAGCAAGGTACCGCCCCCAAGCACTGCTCCCCGGGTGCTGAATTAGCTGCCCCCTGCTATATCACAATGCCATATATGGGTTAAATGCAGAGGACACATTTCATTGTTGTGTGCTGTGTGCTGTGGTGTGTCAACAATGATTACTGATCAGCCAATTCAAGAACCTTCCACTAAATATGACAGACATCTGCTGCTATACCAAGGCATCTGGGCTCAGCCTGCTGACACTGGCATGACGTGCTCATTAAGTCACACACATGTACATATATACAGTCATGAGACACCCCTCAAAACAGATGGAAATTGAATCCTGGTGGGTTTAATCTTTCTGTACAATCAGTTGTAATGTATCACAAAATGCATGCCTCTCCTCATATTTCTCTCTACCCAGCATACTCAGATGTGTCACTTACTATATTGCTTACACCGGAGTTGCTCAACAGTGGCCTGGAGAGACTTCATCTTCTACACCTGGCATACTCAGTGAAGTTCTGTAGAGTATTTTACCTTTCACACCCAGTGTAGTCAGAAGTGCCCTGGAGAGTACTCTGTCCCTTAAACCCAATGTATTTACCAGGGTTGAACTGAGTACTCCACCTTTATACCCTGTGTACTCAACAGTGCCCTGCTAAGTACTCCATCCTCTAAACCCTGTGTACTCAACAGAGTATCCAGACTTACTGAGGCTAATTCTTATGCAACATTAGGAAAGCAGGTCCTTTGTGGAGGATCAGCTGATAGATTAGTGGCAGACGGGGTGTGTGACCGGATGTGCATGTGTGTGTGCATGACTCCTGGGAGCTGCTGCCCCAGTGTGTAGACTGAATGCTTTGTTTTATTTATCAGGCAGCAGTTCCTGGGGCCGAGACGGCTGGGGGGCATCCCCACACACATGTCCTCGGTGACCCATTCCACCCCCAGGACACTCGAGGGGTCAGAGGTCAGGCTCGGGCCTCTCTTCCTCCAGGGAGCTACATTTTCCCCCTGTTGACCTACAAGACCACATTTTCTGTTAATTGATTCATTACTTTCTGCCAACAGCTAAATATGACTCTGTTCTTTTAAGAGAAGCAGATGAAGGCCAGCTACCCAAGATCAGGTCTATTCCTGAGGGATCATCCATCCTCTTAAGGTTTCACACACAACTACTGTCCACGTGTATAAAAGATAAGAAATTAGAATATGAGATCAATATATACTAGGAAAAAATATAGACGCTCCCTGAGTTACGATGGGGTTACATTCTGATCAACATATTGTATAGCTAAAATATCATAAGGTAAAAATGCATTTTAACAGAATCCACTTAACAAACATTGTAGCCTAACCTAGCCTACCTTAAACATGCTTAGAACACTTACATTAGCCTACAGTTGGGTAAAATCATTAACACAATGCCTATTTCATAGGAAAGTGTTGAATATCCAATGTAATTTATGTATAACATCTAAAATACATAAATAAATAAAAATGCTCATTATAGCATTATTATATATATGGAATATATCCAGATAACTGACTGCAATCCACACCTCATCCAGTGCAGAGTTACAGTGAACTGAGTGCCCTCACATAATAATTTTCTGAACACACATGTGACTCCTGCAGTTCAAAAAACACCTCTGGGTGACTCAAAGAGCTGTGAAAAATCCAAAGAATGAAACATTCGCATTGGGTAAGAGAGCCTGCTAAATAAATAAATGTCAATGAGGCACATGTGGGCCAAAACTCCGTCCATTTTACTCAGCTGGCAAACAAGGTGGAAGAGAGTAAGTTAGAGGTTCTAAATCAGCGATTTACTCAACTGCTTTTCCCCAAGGTCCAAATTCCGTCAGCGGCACAAAGCCAAGGTCCACAGCCACCTGGGAAAAGGTGCCGGGGGTGGTGGATAGAATTCATTTAAATTGTGCTTCAGTCCTACTGTCGGGTATTGCTGTTGTAAACGATAGAAGAATGTCACTAGTGAACTTCTGTAATTCCTCTGGTATCCCTGAGAAGTGGGAAACACACCATAAGTCAGGCACCTTCCGTCAGTTGCTGTGCACTTGGCCTGCTCACTAACAAGCTAAAACATGGAGGCGAAACCTTGAGTATTCAAGTAACAGGATGGTTTCTGCTGTTGGATCCTAGAGCCAATAGGTCAATAATATGAACTGAGTTTAATCATTCAAGAATAGTGATGACATTTACAATTACAGAAAGCGGAGAGCATCTGAATGACAGATGTGCGTCTTTCCCTGCATGGAAGTGGGATCTAAGGGGTGTCATTCTGTCAGATGAAAGATGGAAGATTCCCCAGAAGTAGAATCTGCCGGCTGCACCCCCCCCCCCCCCAAAACAGCATCTGTCCTTAATGAGAAGCAGAAGACCATCATTCCACTATGTCTACAAAGTGCCCTGAGCCAAAGGCTAACAAGCATCAGAGGGTCCCTCGTGGCGCAGCATGAGTTGGAGAGGGGGGGGGGCACACTGTGTTTGCCCACTCTGATGAGGAGCAGCACAGTCAGCTCATCTTCCTCGCTCTGAACACTAGGAGTGTAACGATATACTCGGCCCACGAGACGAGACACGATACTGGGTTAACGAAAGCGAGAAGACATTTTAACAATATTTTAAGGAAAACTTCACTTAGGAAATATATTACTGGAAAGCAGCCTTTTATTTGATTAATTTGAAAGACAAAAAATGCTAAATAATGCAGATGTATGCTGAAATGTGTTAAATAATCACCATCATCATATGCAGTAAAGAACGTACAGAACAAATACCTAGCACCATAAAATATTTCACCACAAATTCAAATGACAGGCTTCTCTTCTATTTGACTTGAACATAAAATAGAATATAAACAAAACAATATAAATAACAAACATACAACTTTTTTTAATGCTTTCTTCACCGGTTTCGTGGATTTGGGTAAAGAGCTATGATAGTACTACAAATGGCTTTGCATAGTAGTAGCGTTAGCCGCTGTGTACGGCATTATTTTCCTACAATGCTCACAGATGGTTCGTGTTTTGTCTGCCACCCTTTCGCCGTTTATATTTTCCGCCGGCTACTCAAAATTGGGGCATCTACTAACTCTCGTCAGAGGCCGACATGCTCACAGCAGCTGACTTGCAGAGCCTTCGCGAGACCGCATTTCACTTCGACGAGTTGTAATATCGCGAGATCTCGTCCCGTTACACCCCTGTTGGATATACGCTTGCACCGTGGATCGGCTGTGTTTGTACAGCACGTATAACAGCCGTTTTACAATAAATTACACGAAATCAATTAATAATCAACCTTGTTCTGCTGTTTCATCATCTTTGATACTTCTCATAGTTTTACTGTCTTCTTTCCTATATTTTTCTGGCTTATGTGACAGCTATTGTTATAGGAATAAGACTTATCTGAACTTTTCCTCCAAGTGCTCATTGTCATTTTACCATCATCCAGCTTATAGACTTTCCTCCATTGACCTCAAAATTGGGAACTTCATTGAACAATGCAGGATATTTGTCAAAACTATTTCAGGTCTTTCCTTTTCTAAAAGTTGTGACTGAGACCAATAGCTTGTTGTATTTTAAATGTTTATAAATTATTTTAATTGTTCATTTGACATTCTGTTAATGTCAAATATCGATTAATGTTTGCATAAGTCTAACACAATTTTGGGAAGCAGTTGTGATATAAGACAGATCAAGTGTATAGAAGTTGGTCTGAGTCCAGATGCTGCCCGATTGATTCCTTACACTGGGGTATCAGAGGAGATGGACTTTCATTGTTCACGACTGGCTCAGATAACTCTTCTACATCAATGTAGAAGCATTTCATAAATGAACCTTAATAAATGTCCGCATTTTCATAAATGAACCTCTTCCTATTGAGCTGACAACATGTGGCCCATCTCTTGCTGAGTTCTACAGTAGACTTACACTAATTACAGGAGCAGCCCAGGTCACATGCCTTGTTGCTCTTGTCTTGCCTACAAACTTGCAATCTGGAAAACTTCTTGTTGTTTAGGTATTGAAGCTCAGATTTTAGGCGAGTACTCAAACAAAACTCTTAATTTTAACTTAGAAATGGCCGACATGGCATTTGACCGCTACCTGTTACGTCTGAAACCATATATGTTCAAAAGAAGGAGCCCAACTTGTCAAGCAGACTTGTTTAGGTACAGTGTCTCTCAGTAAGCAGCATGCTGGCATTTGCCTGATCTGATATTATAAGGGCAAGTACTTATGCATAGAGAGAGCAGGGAGGGACTGACAGTAGGTGATGCTGCTTCTTTACTTGATAAGAGCCACATGCTCATGGTGCTCCGAGGTGGAACACAGATGGACAGATGTTCAGCCTGATCTCCTCAGCCATTTGGCTAATGGGTCTGGTTTCACTAAGGACCAGGTGGCTCAACGCTGTGCAAACAGGACTCCTTGGCTGGGGCTCAGCCAGGTTCTTCTACCCCCTACAGTCAAGGCTGTTGAAAAGGCCGCTGTGCCTGTTTGTCTATGTGAGAATACCAGGGTTCTGGCCTGCTGTGGTCAGCCTGTGTGGTCAACTGGAACCTGCTGTGACAACCTGTCCCACGGTCTGACTCTGTAAGACTACCTTCAGGGTGCAGCACCGGGCTCGGGGTGTGAGTGAAGAGCTGAACACACTGCGTACCTCGCCAGAGCTCATGCCACAGTGCTACTGATGACTAATGGACCGGCGCTGAGCACCATTAGTCATTATCAGTAATGTGTTTACGCATAATGCACTATACAGCCTTACTAAGCTCTCTGCTTCCAATTTACCGCCCAGTCAGGGTGTTTACGTTGCTTGTGTCCATCATCTGCGGAGTGTGATACTTGCCTTACTGATTGAGAAGCACTGGAGAGCTCTGCTGGAAAGCACCTGGTGGCTAGGCTGCTTTAGACGGTAGTTTTTTAATACCTTTTCACAGGTAGAAGCTTTATTTTAAACCCAGCTTATAGAAATTAATTTTAAGGAGCGTTCATCCTAAAATTCAGAGCCCTCACATTTCTAGGCTGTTGGCGCTAGACTACACCAGCTGCTCTGGCATCATTCCATCCCTGTCTTCCCCATCTTGTCCTGTTTACCCAGTGCACCCTGGACAAACCTGTCCTGGGCACTGAGTCCGTTGGTGAATTTGTTATTGTTGATTTAAACTTATACGGCACAAGTGGAACTGCCGTTGATTTCCAGACGAGAAATACGTGTTTGCTGAGCAGCGCGTGAGTAAGCAAACTGCTATGCGATACGTTTGTTATGGTCCTTCTGTTTTCCTGGCAGACAGTCAGAATAATGTCTTACTAATCAACAATGAACTGTGTCAAATGGATTCATGTAAAATAAGCATCAAATAGCTGTTTAAATGCTAATACTAATACACAATCAAAAGTAAATAAGATTCTTCTCTCAGCCACCATGCTTTGCACATTCAAGTTAAAAATAAAATAATGCGTGTGTTTAAAATCTATTGTTGCTCCTGGAGGTTGATAAAGGGCAGATCTCATTGACTTTACCCTTCTGTTCTGTGCTTTTAGGGAACATCCACTCATTTGGAAGACAATCAGGTTTGTGCCTGTGGCTTTTTTGCATATAAAAGATGACCTGTGACTTCAGTCTTCCAAGCAGCCAAAGAAGCAGATGTTCCCTTCAGTCATCTGTGGTGGACCGTCCCCAAGAAGGTTCTCCGATGGAGCCCTGTCCTCTGAGGCTACGCTTCAGCACATTTCATATCTGGTTTAATCAGGGGCCATTCATTGAACTGCTTTATCCTCAAATCCCTGTTACGTCTTGACATCTATGTGAAAATCAGCTGATCTCCCAGAGGGGGCAAGTTGGTTTGGGTCTTTTCACCATCAGCCTTCACATGTACATACATGCACATATATAATCTTTGATTTCATACATCTATAGCTGAATAATTGACCAGTTTGAGTTTTTTCTCTAATGAGGCTGTATGATGCAGTGGGAGCTGGGACACACACACCGTCGACACACTGGATCGCTGCGCTTCATCGCTGCTCCCACACTGCCGGCTCCCCTCCAGATGGCTCTGGTAGCTCAGCCGATGTTTACCCATCGGCCGGTGCATTAGGACACTTGTGTATCCCCTCACGATCAGAGTTGGGGATGAGCGAGGTGGATTGTAGCTGTGGACTTTCTGACATCGGTCTAAGGACAGTGTCATACAGAAACCTTATGCTTAACAATTAGAAACTCACGTCCTCAGGTTATGACAGAAGAGCATTGCACTCAGAGCTTTAACAAAGTTTCAGATTCTCATTGTCACACCCATTTACTAGCAGACACTCCTATCCAGAACTATAGCTCTCATGGCAAATAAACATATTACAGCAATATGCAACACTGAAGCCATTTCCTGGTGATCATATAGACAGGGATCGACATAAATGGTGTGCAAGTATGCATTCACCTTTAAAAGCGACACGTGTGGCAATCGATTAATGTAACAGCTCAAGTACGTATGTATCTTATGTGCATTTGCGCCAATATGACAAGAAATGACCATCTCTATACCGCAAATGAAGTACAAATTAGCATACAAAGGTTAAAGTTCACGATAATCTCTTGTCATATCAGCACACAAATCCATATAAAATACGTACGCATTCATGCTGTTACAACAATCAATTGCCGCACGTATCGCTATTAAAGGTGAATGCGTACTTGCGTTTACCATTTATGTCAATCCCTGCATACAGATTAGGGCTCTTCAAATCTGGACATCTATTCCAAATTCAGGCCTTCTCCCTGGTGGTTAGTTTAATAATTAGTGATTCTGATTGGCCAAATGCTTCACACCTGGCTTTCAGATATTTAAAGGAATGCTGGAAAATCAGCAGTGCTCTGACCTTGAGAAATGCAATTTGAATAGCCCTGATACAGATTATATTTTTCCAGAACATTCTGTCTTGCATGCTCCCAGCACGAGTTCATCTATCCCGTCAATCCTTTGTTTTATGGCAAAAAGGCAAAGGCTTCCTATACTGTAACTTCTTCATCATCATCAATACAGTTTACTGCCATTCCCTTGACACTGTATATGTATATGCCTGTGTATAGGTAGAGACAGACATCTAAGCAAACATGTCTTGGGTATCACTTTTTCATGTAAAACCATACATCCAGCTCTCCAAGGGGTTATACACAGAGCAGGACCTGCAGATATACTGACAGTGACCAGTCAGGAGACAGAAGCCCTTTGTTCACCATGTCAAGGGCTGGTGTTCCTCCTAACCCTTTCCCACTCATTAATGAGCTCTACGGGGAACTTCTAAAATCAGGAGCACAAGGTTCAGCATTCATCCTAAGACATGTGATGACTGAATGTCCTTCTTCAGGTTGGCGTTAGATTCTGTTTATCTGGAAATTTGCTCAAGTTTCCACTAACATCATTAAAAAGGGGAAACCTGTAACCATTGAACTTCCTGGAAATAAAACTGAAAGTAAATTGTCAGAAAGGATGGAGTCATTTATTATTTTGCAACAAACCTTGCAAAAAATGCTGTTAGGACAGAGCTTGCAACACAACCCAGAGGGAGATGTCCTGCTTCCCAAGCCGTGGGTCTGATTTATACTTTTGAATCCATCCCGTGTTCAGCTTTCAGCTTTGTGTCTGTATTACATTTTTTAAATTCAATTTTCCATTAAAATCCCTGTTGTGTTATATTGTCTTTTTGTATCTAGTTCTATTTTCTGCTGCATGTATTTTCTTTCAATTGACAGATTCTTAAAAAGACAGGCGGGCGGGGGGGGGGGGGGGGGTGCG
>JAODKF010000138.1:27538331-27577435 GCA_026779585.1 Mormyrus proboscirostris | reverse complement strand
AATGTGTTGACCAGAAGTCTGAGAATGTTTGCACATTAGGCCAAAGTGCTCCAGTCACTCAGAATAGCCCAAATATATCCAAAACAGCCACAGCAGACATAACAGGCAGCCAAGATAACCCTGTTTATAGAAATATATGCCTATTTGAATTCCTCTCAGTTCTCTTCATACACCAAACATTCAACTCTCTCTGTTAGCCATTTTGGATGAACTTTGAACCAAACCTCACCAAAGAAAGCCAGGTTGGGGGGGACCAGAGAAAGAGCTAAAGTTAAAAATGTCTGAGCGTGCAATCTGATGGGCAGAGCAAACGAAGAAGCCTCAGGCCTCTGCGGCACGGCTGTGTATGGAAGAAACAAAGGCTGGATTGCGAGTTGGCCAAAATAAAAGGGAAGAAGGGACAGAGAGGGAAAAAATGATGGAATGATGTGAAAGACCACACAGAGACTGTCCTCAAGACGTCTCGCCAACAAAGCGGCTTGGTTTTGTAAAAATGGTTCCATTGTCAGGATCTGGTGAAGGCCCCCCGAGGACTGCAGAGCGGAGCAAAATCGACGCTTTGAGGGACGCCACAGGAAGGGGGCTTATCAAGGTGACCACTCTGACCCCTAACTTCCTGCCAGTGGGAATGAGCTGATGTCACAAAGGGTAGATGGCAGTTTGGACACACTAGCATAAGCAGCTAAACAGTGCTGGACAGAAATCATCCCAGCTGAGCTCTGACTGAGTTTTGAAAGCCTATGTCCCCCTTGTTATGGAGAAATGCTACATTGACTTTCCACAATAATAGTGAAGTTATCAGCAGGCTGGTTATTAGGACTCGCTGATACCATGTCCTGCTCAGAAATTTGTGTGATTTGCCAGTCCAGTGCCAGAGAGCTGGTCCCATTCTGGGTTCTGTGTGCTGTTTGTCTGATTCTGCGATCAATACACTGTCCCTTGAAAGGACCAGGGAGCGTTTATTGGGTCATTGACTAGGCCGGCCACTCCACAGGTCTCTAAATGGTTTCATTTTAAAGACGTATTGTTGGACGTTTGGGTTCATAGTCAAGGTTTTCTGGTTGTAAAGTGAAACGGAGATAATAAAATGGATATGCCTTGAAAGTGAACTCTGTGTGTCTGTGTGGAACATCTGCGGGATATTAGTGTGGCAAATTTAGGGGATATCAATGCAGGACATTTGTGAGACATCAGCATGGTACATTTGCTGGATTTCAGCATGGTGAATTTGAGAGATCAGCATAGCAGATTTCAGCCTTGCGGGAAAAAACGCTTCTGTGCCTTTAAATAAATATGCTCTCCAGAGCAGTGGATTCACCACTGGGCCCCCCTGATTCACATGGTCTGCCAAATGCCTTACATGGAGAATAAAGACTCAGTTCAAGTTGTACCGTTTTTCCAGACTCTGTTCCATTGCGAGTTCTCCTGGAGATATGTGACATTTATACTGCAAGCTGCTGGCGTTCTCCTGTTTATAAACTCTTGTTTTTCGTCTGTGTTTATTCAAACATGTTCCATCCATTCCAGATGGGGTAATGGAAACTGACACTCTTTATGCTATAATGGGTACATTTCTATTTTTGTCACTGTGGACGTGTAGTCATTAGGTGAACTCCCAAGGACTCTAAATGCATTTGCATTCTGGGTAACATACTGTTGGGGACCCGTCAAACTATGAATGTGAACATGCCCCTGATTGTGGAGGCATTCTGGGTACCTCCAACATTCCTGCAGATGTTTTTCAGCTCTGTGCCTGTACACTGTTCCTGTAGACTCTGTTCAGCTCTGTGCTTGTACACTGTTCCTGTAGACTCTGTTCAGCTCTGTGCCTGTACACTGTTCCTATAGACTCTGTTCAGCTCTGTGCTTGTACACTGTTCCTACAGACCCTGTTCATCTCTTTGCCTGTACACTGTTCCTGGATATGCTGTTCAGCTCTCTGCCTGTACACTGTTCCTGCAGGTGCTGTTCAGCTCTCTGCCTGTACACTGTTCCTGCAGATGCTGTTCCCTGGGACTATGGGCCTAAGTTATACTGAGGACACAACCTAAAAATGTGGAATCCATCTTTTGGGATTTGGTTTCCAGGCAGCAGCTTAGGACCAAACCAATGTTCTGGGAAACAGGAGGCTACGTGCTCTGTTCCAAATCCCAGCTGCCATGAGGCAAGTAGGCGGAATGTCATGTTGATGCTGAGCAGACCTATCAAGTCTCGTTTGAGATGCAAAACTAAGGAAGTTCAGTTAATACACGACACGCACAACCTCTGTGTGTTCAGCACACATTCGGAGCTTGTATTAAACATGAATGGAGCACGAGTGCTGATCAGACTCACACAATCACACACCAGTCAGGATAAAAATGCAGACACACAGAATATCACAAAGCAGTTTCTATTGTTATTGTCCATTTAATTACTATATGAAAAGGTTAAACACCACTCCCCATCCTGGTCACATCAGATGCTTGAGCACAACTGCCTGCTGACTGAGGATGAACCATCAAGTACCATTAGCTCCAGTAAATTTACCTAAAGGGTTCCTCATTCAGGCCATAAATTATAACCTGGTTACTCTTTCCCTACATCTTAGACCAGACGTTCCTGCTGACCTAGTCTAACTGGAACCGCACATCAAAACAGGAGAGAAGGGCCAGAGTGTTACCGACGTGAATATTGTGTTGTTCTCCATGTTTTGAAGCATGGAACCCATTCACACACACAATGGGAAAGCACAGGCCCAGGAGGAACAGGCAAAGACCTACCTGCTGGAGAGAAAGAGTAACGGAAAGCTGAATGCTAACAGAGGACACTGTGGACCAGAAGATCATTCACACATTTACAGTATTAGTGGCAGTAAAACGGGAGGCAGGAGGCCTTGCAAGCCAGACTAAGGAAAACACACTTTTTAGTAATAATAACAACTAATCATGAAGAAACGAATTGAGACTATGCTAACGTCATGATCCGCTCCGTTCGATCCTCCCGTGTGCCACGCCCACCTCATTACCTTGTGTTCCTGCCCTGATTGTGATCACCTGTGTCCCATTAATCCCTGATCTGTCGGTGTATATGAGTCCACGTCTTCCTGAGTCTTGCGTCGGTCATTGTACAGTGTGGATTGTTATGATTATTCGTGCCTGTCTGCTGTGCTCTGGCAATAAACCCCGTTCTCCCCGTCAACCCTGGGACTCGTGCCTCCTTCTCTGCTTGCCCGCCTCGCAATCGTAACAGCTAACGTACTAATCTCAAATTATTTGTAACAGAATAAAATACCAATAAGAGACTACATGGAATGTTATACAGTATATACTGTATGGCCCTACCGCATCCTCACAGCAGCTGATGGTAGATCAGTTTATCTTAGTAAATGAATTTAATTCATGTAGACAGCTATTAAATGTTACTATTAAATATTACAAATGATGAAGTATAATGCATATTTGGGTAATTAATTAGGTACTCATTCTTCGTCTTTAAGACAAACAAGCGCAAGGCCACATCAGATCACTCAGTCACATGACCTACAGGATGGACGCGGCTCACGGGCATCGTGTCTCCTGCATTTCAAGGCAGTCCATTTTCATATTATTTTTCAGCTTTTTACTGGCAATTTATAAACTGGCAATTCATTTTAAAAATTACATTTAATTTTAAATTTCTGAACCTTTTCACTGTAAAATAACAAAGACTTTCTCAGATATATTATCAAATACAGAGCTGAATGACCAAAATAACAGTAAGATAAGTAAATGATTTGTTGGATTTCTCGGGGTTCAGTGCGAGTGCAGTGCTAGAAAGGCTGTCTGCCTGCCTGCCGCTGCCCAACAGGGATTCTGGGTCATTAACCTCTCCTGCCTTTCCCCTGGGGTCCTGATGGATGTTATTTACCCAAGGATCCCGTGGAAAGAGGGGACATTAATCTCCGGGGTCATGGTCACCGTGGCCTTTGTCCACTCGTGACTCATCACGATGCAGCTTCTTCCAAGGCTGTCTAAATGATGTCTGTGTGCTTCAGAATGTGAGCTTTCGGTCCAGGCTGAGCTGACAGCCCGGACAAGGCTTGCTCTCACATGGGCTGGTCCTGAGCTGATTCATCCGGCTCACTAGACTAGGCACGGCTCTCCTGGGCTGGTCCAAGGCAGGGTGATGCTGGGCAGGGCTGATGTTTCCTCATCTTGTGGTTTTATCTATCTGGATATTTAGGCAATATCTACAAGAAGCCACTGAGGATCCTCTGACTTCATTCTGTATCAGAGGCAGGATGAAGAGGATGACGTGTCCCCTGTGCCTGTTTCTACCTGCCATCGACGCTGCAGCTCCTCCGGCTGTATAATCACTCATAATGCTCACTTACTTAATGCAGACCCATGGAAGCTACTATTTAAAAATTATACACATCTTGTTTTATCAGCAGTTAGCAGGACTTGCAAATGGATCATGCCAACTGGGTTCAATCTAACTGATGAGATCAACGGCTGCTCTGATGCAGGATTTCCATGACCAGGATTTCTGTTTGTAACTGTCCTGGGTGCCCCCTGCCTCGGGTCTATAACTTTGGGGATAGGCTTTGAACCCCCGTGATCCTGAATAGGAAAAGTGGGTGCAGTAAACGAGTGGATGGATGGATGGATGGATGGATTAATGGATGGATGGATGGTGTTAAAGCCTCAGAGGATAAACCAGGACAGAAGAAACTGCTGTATTGTGGGGGCCTTTGCTCTAGCAAGAAACCACAGTTTCAGACTCCTATCCTGGCTACTTAAGGTGTCCCTATAACATCAAAGCCCAATCTGCCGACTCAGAACATCTCCTTTCTTGGTGGTTCCTGAACAGCCTCACTTAGACTATACTGGGTAATGGTTGTATTGCAAAATGGTTGCACAGCATGGCAGAAATGTGGCATGTTACCTGCAGGCATACGCGCGTTAGCCCGACCCTCACTGACACGGCATGACTCTGCATGTCACCCCTGCAGGTTCTGACGCTTACCATGCATCTCCCATAGTGACACAGGGGTGTGTAACCTACTGGTCCCCTGTCAGCATTTTGTGTAGGCTCAGTGTCTCTCTAGATCAGAACATGAAATGGTTTCGTTTTTTTAAAGGATCAATGAAGAGTCTTATTCAAAGACTTTTTCTAAGTAGGCATTTTTTCATTATATATACAACTGCAGAAACAGGATAAAAAGATATTTGGGCTTAAATGGGAAAACACCAACCCATATTTTCATGTTCTTTAGAAGTCCCTAATTATGTCTCCATGCGAAGATCCAAGAGGGAAGTTGGCAGACTGCAAACTTTGCGACCCAGAAGTTATAAAGAATTCACTGCTTGTTGTGACCTGCATCCTCCATTCATGCACACAGAAAGTAAAAATGTCATTCACAGTTCATTATACACTTTTCTCACACGCGGTGTCCACAAAGACATCCCATGGTAATCTGGTTGTCAGGCGTGTCCATGTCTCACCAGACAATATGAAAGAGGCACGTAATCATTTTCCGGCAAGAGCTATGACCAAAGAAGAAGGAGCAGCGTGTGGGATAACTGCTGTTAGTCTCTGTCTCGCTTAAGCAACGCAAAGTGTTTAACCTGTCTGTCAGCAAACAAGCCCACAAACTATGGCTTTCAACATAGGTTTTTCCCATTGTTGTCTAATCTATGTTTAATCTTTTGTTCTCTCAAGGAAATAAAGAATTATAAATATATTTCTCCAGAAAAACCCTTTAAGAACATCAATACACCTGGCTGCTTCTGATCAACTGTGTTCATTAAGTATGTATGGAAAGATATCAACTTCCCCGCTTAAGCTATTTGTGAAATATCTACCTTTTGCCCTGTGTATCTTAGACACATAACAGACATGACTGTCCCACCACCCAGATAGTCAGTCCCTGGACTTTGTTTGCTTAAAATCCTTCTTAAAGGACACACTGAGTATGCGAGGCACATATCCCCGCCAGAGGTAAAACACCCCAGTTTGACACATGTGCAAACATCTTGCTCTGCATTCTGTCGCAGTCCCAAAGCAGCACTGAGACACGATCCTGTTTGACAAGAACTGAGACCACACTGGTTCAGTCATCAAGTGGCAGTAAAAGAGAACAGTTTGGTTCTGATGCCATGCTGGTCTGCACTTGGACACGAGGCAGACAAGCCCTTGCATGGCGATAATATTACCATGTTTGGGGGGGCAGGACCCTGTTAGCGGCCCTGTTAACGCTTCTGTTTGTTTACATTCCTGCTGGTTAAAGCTACTCATGGGCCGGAACATCATACACTTTCCAAGAGGGAGCCATGTTTCTCTTCACTGGGCCAATCTGGACCGCTGACGAGAGTGTCAGACTGATAGCTTTGCCAGGTGCAGGGTCTGCTGGCTTCCATTCAAACTCAGCTCTTTGCTGGATATTTCTGTTTGATTCAGACTGTTCATTGGCCTTTTTAACCTCAGGGGCTCAGCGAATTCGGAGGCAAGATTTGGTCACATACCGCTTTGAAACTCTCTTATATAATCCCCCCTCCCAAAAGAAAAGAAATCTGTAAATACAGCAAACATCAATCAACATGGATGCCCCAGTCCTCTCGATCTTTATTAATATGTGGAATCCCCCCCCCCCCATGTGAGAACTGCCATATGCCATTGATAAGCCCTCCTCTTGGACCACCGCTTCCCATCGATCCACCCAATCTGTCCGCCAGTTTCCCTGAGATAGTTTTAACTTGCCAGGTTGGTTTGATTCTGCAGCTGTGCTTTTCCATGGGGGAGGGGGTTGTACCCCCCCCCCCATCAGCATGTCAGCAACAAGCCCTGAGAGACCTGGAATGGACCAGACCTCCACATAGGCCGCTGACGTTCCATCAGCTCCATCACAGGACATAAATAAAACAGCTGTTTCTGTTACCAACCCTGCCGGATCATCTACCTGCAAATCATTTTCCATTTTCTATCCACCCCCATTCTTGGCCCCTGGTGTCATTTTAATCTTAAAAAATAGACGATATAGTAAAATAATCGAGAACCACTGACGGGGAAAAAACAGGCATGCCCTCATCTTTTATGTCATAAATGGCAAAGCTGCTGCGTCTGTTCTTAATAAAAGTAAGGGAGTCGTGGAGTTTTAAGCCATAACTTAGCCAGCTGGAGGATGCTGCCGCACGTTCTGGCTCTGAGCAGACAGAGCCTTCTGCTCCAGTTTTTCTAAGATAAACACTGAAGCTCCATCTCCTCCCCCACATGCTCGTCCATCTTCCCTAATCCACTCCGTCCTCAGGCTCAGCCCTGACTGCCGGCTCCTTCCACTTCATCACGTCTTTAGGTGCTAATTTGGACTTTTTTTCATCTATTTTCGTCTTATTGTGATAAAACTGAAAAAGGTGCCACTTTCCCCACCGGTCGGGGTCAGCGTGGCCACACAGGCTAAGTGCCGTGTTCTCCGTCGCCACGGACCCAGTCACTCTAACGATGCGAGCAGAATTTAGTGATCCCTGTGTCTAAGGAGAGTCCCGAGTGAAAAGAGTGGCCTCCCCCCAAAAAAACTTATTCATGTGGTTCCCTCCTCTGCTTGTAAGACTCAGCCTCGCTGCTGTGGTCCACATGGTGGGTTATCATACGGCACACGCGTCTGCCATAGTGGCGGCAGCCATGTCCCACCGCGGGATTCTGAGCGTGTTCTCTTCAGCTCCTGCTGCTCATATGTACTTAAGGCAACTTAAAACCACCAGGAGCATTAACCAGTGAGAAACACAGCTGTTCCGGCACCACAGAGGAAGGCCACGTGTAGACAGGCTAGCAAACCGTGTCACTTCCCCGCCGGTATTACTATACAATCTGAGCAGAAAACCACCCTTCATTTTATCATTCTGATTTAACTATTCTGCATGTATCGAGTCCCTGGAAACATGATATCCATCAGAATGTGGTCAGGGGCCACACAGCACCCATGGGTCACTGTGCAGCCAGGGTCTACACTGCAGCTAGGGTACCCTACGCACTGCACAGAGAAGCTACAATGCAGCCAGGGACCACACTGCACACAGGAGCCACAATGCAGCCAGGGGCCACACTGTACCCAGGGACCACTATGCAGCCAGGGGCCACACTGCACCCAGGGACCACTATGCAGCCAGGGGCCACACTGTACCCAATGACCAATATGCAGCCAGGGGGCACACTGCAACCAGGGGCCACTATGCAACCAGGGGTCACACAGTGTAACTGATCTCATGCTGTCACTGGAATTTTTTTAAGACTCGGTATTGCTTATTAACCTATAAAGAGCCAAACTTGACAAGCTGACAAAGATAACAATATAAGCAATGATATGTGGAAAATCACACAGCTATAATTCAGGGAAATGCCATGAACATTGAATATTGATAGTTTTATTTAAAACATTTTTATTAGTGTAAATATATAACATTATTAGGAAAAACTACAGTCAGTTGTGAGCAGCGTGTTGACTGGGCGCCAGTCAGATGTATCCGATGATGTCGTTACAGATGATTGGTTGCCGGCTCCCTGTTTTCATCAGGGCTGCAAATTGGAAGAACTCAGTGCCCAACTGGTTTAAGCCTGTGTGCGACTTGTGAAAAAACGGGGCTTGGGGCTGAAGACCAACAGGGAAGGAGAGTCTCTTTGGGGGGTCCGCAGTCCTGCCTCCCCGTGAAAGGTCCCCAAGTTTCCCCCAACTCTCCACGTTCTTTGACATTCCCGCTAACTTCCGTCGCATGTGGCCCAGCCAGCCCTTGGCCAGCCTTTTCCCGGGATTGGGCCTCAGGTCCTTGGGTTCAGGGTTTTCTGGCAAGTCCATCCAGTTCTCTATGAGGTCTGCGAAGCTGTTGTCGCCCAGAACGAGCGGCTGTCTGTTCCGACCGCGGGTCAGAAGAGAATTTGTCCAATCCTCTGGATCATGAGCCTCAAACGAGGTCCAGTGCTCCAGACATGCATCCGAGGTGGATTTCGGCCGCACACGTCCGCTGGGGGCCCGGTTGGTGCGCAGGCAGGCAGAGGAGGACACACGCACATTGCGTGTGCGACGCAACACCACTTGGTCGTCCTGCCACGATGCCTCTGAGTATCCGGAATCAAACTCCAGGCTCTTCTCACTGCTGGGCGAGGCCAGCCTCAGCTGGCTTCCTCCGTCCCGGCTCTCCTCCTCTTCATCCTCCACCGGGCTGACTAGACAGCAGGCTGAGTCGTAGGTGCTGGCCTCGCTGGCCTCTGACACGCGCAGACAAGTCTGCCGCACCCGCTGCAGCTCCCTCTGTTGGCAGTCGAGCCCCACCGACGACAGGGGAGTGTGGGGTGGGCAGACCCTCCTCATCTGCTTCAGGTCCTGCAAAGACCTCATCATGCATGCCATCTGCTGCTGGAAGCAGACCCCAGAGTCCCGCAGGCACAGCTGTGGGGGGAGAGAGGAAGGTGGTGAGACACAGGTGGACGCACGCTGGACGGCTCAGGGGCTGCGAGCTCATGTTACCTGGAGTCCCTGCCTTGGCTGTGTGACTTATTCAAGCAGACGACTCAGCACAGTACGCACGGCTGAGCATATCTCTGTGTTTATAGAACGAACCTGGCTATAAGGCAGAAAATATTCGATAGGAGATTTTGCCGCCAATTCCTGCCTCTCACCAGCTGTTCATTGTTCATATGGGCTGTGAGACAGGCCCGGACTTGCAGGGAGGTTAACAGTTTCGATTGTGTGCTGAACTAACATGTGTGCTGAGACCTGATTTACCAGCCAGACTTCTCCGCTGCATTGTGATGAACACTCATTTTAAAATCCCACACCTATTTTGCATTTCACTCATAACAAATTCCCACGCCCACCGTAAACCAATGTCCAATCCCAATTGTGAAACATGCAGCTACAGTTTTGTAATAAATGACACGTACTAATGACAAGATTGCATACTGTTTGTATGCAATGTTTTTACAATGTAAAGTACTTTTTAGCTCATTTGACCGCTAAAATGTGACACGTTTAAAAGAGGGTATAGTGGTCGGGGACGTTTAGAGGATAAAGGAGAAGCAGAAGTCACTTGCAGCGCCTCCACACGCGGGAAGCGCTTCTGATTGGTCCAAAGTCTCCCGCGGGGAAGTGAAAGCGCAGTCAAAAATAAATAAGACCCTGATATGAATCATCCTAGCACTGATGAATCGGTGGTGTAGTGCTGGGTGTAACCACCTTTAAACGTGGATTTAACGTATTCCCATTTAGAAATTGTCAGAAATGCGTATCAGTGAGAGTAGTACTTGTATGCGATTATACGGTATAACAATATGCCCACATACGAAGACAACGCTACAGGACTCGCTGAATACCTTATTTTACCTGATGAAGCACTATACATGTTTCCAAATGGGTTGGGAGTAGGGCAAAATTACGCAGGGTTGCCAACTCTCACGCATTTGACGTGACACGCTTTAAGATTCAAACTCACGCAAGAAATCTTGCAAATCTATATTATTCCATTATAAAATTAGCCACATGAAAGCGTTGGGGGAGTTTGCAAACCCTACATACTATTTATAATGTAAATTACATGTGTGCAGTCTCGAACCGAAAATCTCACGCCAGCCAGCTGACCAAAGTTACTAGAAAACTGGCTGTATATTTCAAAAAAGAATCTGAGGCAATTCTGTTTGACTATATTGTGTATTGATTTAATTGCTCCAATTTTGAAGATAATTTTATCACTTCAATGCAGTGTTCAAAAACGATCTGTATAACGGAACTGATCTGATTTTCGTGGATATTAGCACTTACATAGTGAAGCGAGACGGAATAAAAGTGAGCTGGGTCAAACCTGTAAAAAGTGTAATGCACGATTCCCCACAGCTGTTCCCGGAGCGCTGTCACCACGACCCTCATAGTCCTTGTGCACAATACGACCCTGAACCGCAAAGTGATTCTACTGAGGAATCACATAGCCGAGAAACCCAAAACAAACAAGCAACAAAATCTTACGGAACGACTCGATTACGCAAAGCTCATAAGACAAGTGTAATTAATTGTGAAATTATGAAGCTTTCGGTTTTTTGTGCAGAAATATTAGTGGAATATTAGTTTCCAATTATTAAATGGCTGATCAACATTCAAGTGGGGTTTATCGTCCAGTTACACAAAATACGAAAAGCGTTTAAAGCAAACTCATAAAAACGCGCTTTTCTAGAGACCTAGCCTACATCCATTCCCATTAACAGATTTCCTGCCATATCCATCTAATGTTCCAGTTACGTCTGCCTTTCTGCCTTGATTTACAGTTAAAACAGCCATACTCTATTCATCAGCCTGCTGAGATATAAAACCTAAAAAGGGTGTTCCTGAAAAAATAAATTAGTTTGGCGCTTGGTGCAGTGCGCTATCTTACGCATGTGGCACCATGTGCAGAGGACATGCCAAATGCAATTATTTCAATTTACTAACATCCTAAGGAGATGACAAAAGATATAAAATGTAGTTCATAACCAGTGCGCAATGTGTTAATTTAAAAACTGAAGCCCCCAAAGCGAATCCAAGAAGACAAATTTACCCAAAGAAGTTAACCACACTAATACAAGACTGCGAGATGCAGATCATATTGCAATTTGACGGAAAGACATTCAAATAGCTACAGCTGCCTGTTAGAATACAGATTAGAAATAAAATGTAATAGGGACATGGACAACAGTGAATTTATAGTGCTTTTCAGTACTTTAATAAACGCTTTTATACTTGTCTTTTGTACCGAATTATATTAATGTGCTTTATCAATTCCTATATATGCTGTTTGCAGTCCATGCACGTTGGTTTGCAGTTAGAGCAAGTAACTGACTTTTCCTCATCTACGGTTTGCAACCGTATTCATTAAAATAAAACCAATTTAAAGATTTAATGATGTCATTAAAAAATAATTTACCATTCGGCTTCCACGCTAGTCCACAGTTAAATCCAGTGTCTTTTCCTAAAAGAAAAATAAGGACATCATCAATCAGTCCGATGCTCTGCATGTAATTTTTTCATATGTTAAACACTTTGAAATCATATTCGTAATTGCATTAGTACTTACATTTATTCTGAAAGCGCTTTATGGGCAGACAGAGCCCATCCAGTTAGGACGCGTCTATGGAATCACTGGACTCCGCTGACCAGGTCTTAGTTTACTTTCTCTCCTAATCTTGGTGTCAAGACTCTCCAGAACTCTGTCTCCAGCGGTTTTGTCTGCCCCTATCTTGCCTGTAGGGCGCAAGTCAGAGAGGCAGCCCACGGGAGGGGCCTGAAATCTGAGCTACCGTCCCGTCAGAGACACCCCCGATATACTATAGCCTAAAGCATAACTAGCAAAAGAAGTGATGCTCGTCAGAGCCAAAAACAGTTAAACAGTATTATTGGATAAAACGTTTAAGTTCAAACAACGAAATAATTAACTTCTGTCAAACAACTGTGTTCACATGACCTAAGAAACTACATGTCATCTACTAAATGTATCCACTGAGCCACATGACAAGACAGTTGCGTTGGTCAAATGATATTCCATGTTTAAGACACTGGAACATTTTATTTCGAGTCACGAGTTTGCCTTATGAGCGAACATTGGCAGTGGTTCGCTTTTTTCTTGGAACAAAGGATGAAATAGTGTGTCCAGCGGTTTAATTTAATGGTGGACGTAGATGTATAAAAGTTATTTGTATAATTACATGTCGGAAAAATGTAGTTAATAAAACCCTAAAAATATAAATATAATGGGATAAGAAATAACAAAAAAATCTATCCATCTATCTATCTAAAGGCACAAAATCTAAACTGAAGTGACGCTGCGTTTAATATCACAAAGGTAGAAAATACTTAAACCACTTTCATCACTTTGTCCTTGTCGCCCCCTATCGAGCGGTAGATGTACAACCATCCGTTCAGTTAAACTGGCGTGTCGAAGATTGGTGTGAAGCGGCAATCGCTCAATAACAATGCGAATCAATAACACTGTCAATCAGCACGAATCAGTCGCGACATTCCCGAGTGAACGAACACTTTACATGTCAAAGCGTCCTGCTGAAATGAAGAAGCTCCAACAATGGACGTGGAGGATCGCACATGTGCAGTGTGACGAATAAAGCTTCATTCCAGTATGTGGAGAACAGCTTTTGTACAGCAGACAGTGGACATTCATTTGTATGGTAATGTTGAGATGGTGAATGAGAGCCGTTGAGGATGTCTGAATAATGCTCAGTAGTTGGACAACTTTACCATGGATGATGTGCAAACAGCCTTACATACGTACATTCCTGTTAGAAGGTTTAGGACTATAAAATTTCAAATCGCATTTTTGACTTGCGGAGAAATTATAATGTTCAACGTGCATTTTTTTCACGATTCCTCACGCGAAAAATGTAACCACCTGACATTTATTGATTTATTACTTGCTTAATTAATACCGAATGTAACACTTCAAAATGCCCGCGTTAACTATACGTGCATGCGGCGCAGCACTGCCGGGAAATTACGGGCACCCTCTATTGGTCAGATGAAAATGCTTTTCGACCATATTAAGCAAGAAAAATTCAATTAAATAATATTGTTGTATTTGAATATGTGGCTGATGTTAGTCATATCAATGTGCAACAATAATGTATTGGATATGTATTTTTTTTCTCTTGCACAAATATTATCTGGATGAATGACTGGTTGAGCTCTCTCCCCTTCACCCCTGGGAGTAAAGCCTGGAGTCGACTATGACTACGTACATTTTATATGTTTGGCGAGAACATGATGATCTAAAATAGCATTTACAAAGGAAGCGCCAGATTACTTTATGTTCAGGGCTGCTGACTTGTGCATCAAACCGCTAGAGTCTGCCTTGTTGGCTTTTATGTACATTTCTTATATGTTTATATATCTGTGCCCTGGGTACTTCAGTAGCATATTAATGCACTATGGGCAAAATCTGAGCAAGCATGTCATCCTCAAGCTGCATCACTTTCAACTCCCACTCTGGAGGCTGGATGGTTTTAAACACATCAGAGGAGTCAAAAGTGAATCCTAATGCTGCTCAACTTGAAGCAGGTATAGGATATTGAGCTGAGGATAAATATGCCACGTGCGCCTCCTACAGGGAGACTTTATATTACAGGGTCGTTATTCACAGAAGGCTCCATTGGAACAGCCCTCATACTGCAATTTGCTAAGTGACTTATCTGTTCTCAAAATGTTTAATATTGTCACCAAATGTAATTGTCACCAGCAACGCTGGTCACACCTCCAGGCAGTTACAATTGCATTATATAATGAACTGACATCTTCTGTGTGTCATGTTCCAATGGTATTTATTCATTACTGGACAGATTTAGGTTTATTACCACTTATCCTATATGATATAATATTTCACTGTTCTTTGCTATTCATTATGACAACAGCGTTCATTTGCAGCAGAGGGTGTTTCCCTACCCAGCCATAGAAACGCATTACCGCCTCCGTGTGAATCAGGCACCGTCACCCTCACAATTTTCAATACTCATCACTCACTCCCGTGCTCATATTTGCATTAAACGGCCCACAGTACAGAGTAAGTGTTCATGTTACAATGTACTTTATTTTCACCCTCGATCTGAAGACGTGACACCATTTCCACCCTGTAAGTTTACATTTCTACAATACTGAACTGGCAGTCAGCAGTGAAGCATCTGGATTTATTCAGGATGGGAGAGAGCGTGATGTTTATAGATGAGGAAGAGCAGAGGCAGTATGCAGCTGCCAAGACCTCGCTCCCACAGACCCCTTCTGTTTCCCAATGACTTTAAAACATGCTGGTATCTAGCTTTCGACTATAAATACTTACTGTACTCACCCTTTAAATTAATGGAATTTATCACTGCACTATCGTTAATAGCAGTTGGAACCTCAAGTATTTTCCCCTTCAATACCCTTTTCAATACATCAAACTGAATTTATTTGTCAACCAACAATTCTTAAAAAAAAAAAACAAAAACAATACGCATTGTGAACACAAGCAGTCTTCTTCTGGGTACACTGACATGGTCCCAAAATGCAATGTGCAAACAGCCTCAGTGCTGACCCCATACAGGCACATATCCAAAACTGGCAAATCCACTATGACAACCAGCACTGTAATGGAATCCAACAATCAGATGGCTACAGGGGTACATGAACAATGTAATTTTAAAAATTACTGCAATAGAGTAGTAAAGCTGAACACGGAGTAAATATTTGAATATCGTAACTCAGTGGCCTGAATGGACACAGGACAAAGGACTCGCACAGCCTTCACAGCAGAATTACCCAGAACTACTTGGTTTGCCCCATGTGAAATGTGCATTTTACCACTAAGGGCATATAGTGTTTACTGGCACATATAAGGAAATGTTTATAAAGGATCAGGGCATTTACAAAATAAAACATACGGCCACAAGATTGTCTAGTACTTTTTAATTTTAACTAATGCTGCATGGTTTCATTGGTATTTACTTTCGGGTTTGAGGGAAGTAACTTGTTTTCTGCAGAGTATGCATAACCATACATTCCTGGGGCCTGCATCACAAAGCAGACTTATTGGGTTAGCAAGATAACTTGTCAGATTTAAGGTGGTCTAGGCTAAATATAAGTGAATGATGATAAAGTCCATTTAAACTGGGGCACATTATCTATCTAACCAACAAATCTTGTTGGTGTTACAGGACCCTGAACTTTATGTTAGAAATACTTGGAAACAGTAATTTGGCAGAGAATTCAACAGATGGCGCCATTAGCCTTCCCAAAGGCACCAAGCAAGAACAGTAAATAGTATGTTAGAATTTAGTGATTAATTGTCATTGTTGACACACCACAACAGCGAAATGTGTCCTCTGCATTTAACCCATATGTAACGATGTGACATAGCAGGGGGCAGCTAATTCAGCGCCTGGGGACGATACCTTGCTCAGGGTACCTCAGTGGTGCCTTGCTGGTCAGGGATTTGAACCTGTAATCTTTCAATTACAATTGTGCTTCCCTAACCAGTAAGCCACCACTGCCCAGTAAAATACAGTATGTGTGATTAAACTAAAAATGTGTCACAATTTATAAGATCTGTCCCTGAGCAGAGGTTAAGTCCGACTTCGTTATTAACATTCTTAAAGTAACTGAAAATACTTCAGTTAAAACGAGTGTTAAGACATCAAATGAATGATTTTCCTGTTTTACTTTCAGGGTCTCCTAAAGGGGAAATGTTAGGTGCCGTATGAGAGGTTCAGTGCAGGCATGCGTGCAATAGCCAGTGAGGTTAGTCCCTCAGGTGTCCCTTATGACTAAATGAGTCTAATTACATCAGGACAAAAGATGAGGAAAATAAGCAACATCATTTGATACTCCTGACCTTTAACCCTATGCCTTCTTTTTCATATATTTTAGGGTGGAGTTACCTGTTCAACCACACCATCTGTACAGGATGAAGATCCAAAAAAACAAGCAGAGCTCAGTGAAAACCCTGAAAGCAACTTACATCTCGGGGGGGGGGGGATGTCAGCTTTTGATGTAGCAGCAGACGAGAGGTCCGGGAATAAAGACCAGAGAACGAGTGGTTTAAAAAGCCACCCAAAGGTCTGAAGGAGCTGTTTTGGTCTCCATTCCAAGCCATCGCCATATGGCACTTCACCAAGAGCAGAGTCCACAGGATGAGATGCTGTGACCACTCACTCATTTGGCACATTTTAATGCAGATCCCAGGCGTTTCACATTTATAGACACTAAAATCATAGAACTCAGCTTCTATGCATTTAAGAACCTGACAAATACAAGACTATACACTTTAATAGAATGTAACAAGGCATTTTATTTTTTATTTATTCAAATGTGATGCAGCTGCATGTTCTATATGTGAATTCCATTTGTAGAAAGCCATTTTAGATGGTTTTCTAGAGAAAATGTTAGTTATATTGAATATATTTGATTTTCTTGTGGTCTGCTAAGCGAACTTGAGAGACTGAATCACAGGAGATTCCTCTCGCAGTAGACTGGCACCTCCAGCCATACTTTCCTGCTCTCTATCATAGCTGCTGTCATCCGTATGTGTTCTTAAATATCCTTCCAGTACAAAAAAATATATGAGTTTTCCTGAAGGCCCTTATAAAACCACAGCCATCCTTTACTGCCGGAGACCTTTCGAGAACCAGGCTGTGCTGTGAACCCACAGTGACTCACTCTTCGTGCTGAACCTCTCTGCATGTTCTTCAGCGAGCTTCAGGGACCAGACGCAGGACCACGGTAACAAAAACACAGGAAGGAGAAGTCTAATGGCAACTTTTATTTAAATTAAAATCATTTAAAAGATTTTTTTTTTTTTTTTTTATCGGTATGAAAACAACACTACCCATTTTGTGTGTTAGATTCTGTCATAACAGCTAACCTTGTTTTTCAGCAACGTGAAGGAACTGAAATGGAAATTAGGCCTAAGTTAAGTCTATACTACTGATAAAGCAATTTAAGGAGTCAGATATTAACAGAAGTCAAGGCACAGAACATACTTTCAAAGATATAGAATGTAACCATTAAAAAAAAGAATGTTAGGTAAATACATATTTTAAATACCAGTTAAAATCTTGTAGTTTCTTCATTCTGTATGAAGCTTTGTAATCTAGTTATTTTTCATTTATAAAGGAATGATATGCTGTTCTGTGTTTTCCCCAAGATCCAACTATCCACAGTCACGCAAGAGGGTTGTGAATCTAAGAACACCAACTTCATGTAAACATATTAAAGCATTTTCTTCTCATTCAGCTTTTTTCTAATCATGCGGAGCTCCTTTTAAAAAATAAGCTTGTTGCAATTTAAAAGTTCCATGAAACCTGCACACCACGTCTTGAAAAAGTAAAGTAAATGCATTTTTTTTTTTTTTTTTAATATAAAAGTTTTCATTTTTGTGTCCGCTAAAGAATGAAAAACAACAAAAGAAACAAAAATTGTTAATCTGTGGTCGTAGCCCAAGGAGTTAAAAAAATATATGGAAACCCCCTTAAAATTAAATATCAAACATACAACAGAATACCACTAACACAGGAGGAGATGCGGCAGTAGATCGGCGGTGGTGACATTCTGCGAGGTTCTCTGGTTAAGTCTCTGTTTTACACACAGAAGCAGATTAGAACAGGAATTCAGGCTGTCCTCGTGGTCTCACTTCATCCTTCTGATTCTTAGAGCTGTTCAAGTAATCCTGCGAGGGACACAGGTGTGAAAGCAGGAGACGTCAGGAGATCAGAGCATCAGCTGTCTGGGTGCATCTCCAACCAGAAACAGAGTAGAGAGACACGGAGTGAGAGTCCAAATGAATGGGGAGGGGGAACGTGTGAAAACGGACATGTGCTGAGAATATCGAAATGTGTGTGCAGCGAGGGGAGTGGTTCGAAACAACGCATCAATCCATCCACGTTCTACGCAAGTGTCTGGATACACGTTTTACACGTGTCATAATTAACATGCATGCTTTAAGTTTCATACAATTACCAGCATACTCAATGTACACTATTATATGTCAAGTGTCTGTAGACATTTTCACCCCTGGCATTCAAAAACGGGCTCCCATGCTCGTGGCACTCGGGGGGTGTGGCCATGTGTAGACGAGTGAGTGAACGCGGCCGGAGTGCGACGGCACCGACAGCCTACCTCGGCACCCCGCCACCCCGACTCTAGAAGAGGCCGCAGTCCTTCAGGTTGTTCTTGATGATGACGTCGGTAACAGCATCAAAGACAAACTGCACGTTCTTGGTGTCTGTGGCGCAGGTGAAGTGGGTGTAGATCTCCTTGGTTTCCTTCTTTTTGTTCAGATCCTCAAACTTGGTCTGTATGTAGCTGGATGCCTCGTCATAATTGTTGGTTCCTGGACAGTGTACAAAAGTTCTCATGTTAAGATCAGCTATACGCAGAACCTCCATACCGCAAAGCTCGCTTTTGTACCAGAAATACCCCTTGCTTAGCCAAAGTTAATCAAATCACCGATTCTCTAACTGAAGGTAAGAACAGGCAAAGGAACTGGTTTCAGTCTCTTAGGGCAAAAACACTGCAATGAAGTTGCACAGTACCGCTGTACTCTGGGAAGCAGATGGTGAGAGGGCTGCGTGTGATCTTCTCCTCAAACAGGTCCTTCTTGTTGAGGAACAGGATGATGGAGGTCTCAGTGAACCATTTGTTGTTGCAGATGCTGTCGAACAGCTTCATGCTCTCGTGCATGCGGTTCTGCGCGGACAGACGAAGGACATTTCAAAGCGGCAGCTTGGCAAAACCTTTTCTGCTGCTTTTGGCCACAAGTTGGCAACACTCTTCTACACAGAAATGGTGAAAGTTCCCAGGAGCAGACAAACAAACAAGATACTGGGCTAAGCGGGTGGGTCACAGTGAGAGCACCACCTTCTGGAAACTTCTGGTACTGCGGCAGCTTCACACAGCTACATGTGGCCTAATGGTTTGTTCACCGAGGAGCAGCTTTCAGTTCAAACACACACGGCTCACGAAGCCTCATCCCATGTTAACAGCCCTCCTATTGCTAAAAGTCCCCACCAGAGGATCCTCAGGGTCACTTTCTCTCTGTAGGATCCTACACTGTACAATACAGTTCAGCTGTGAGGAAGAGTGCAGTGCCTCACCATCTCCTCATCCTCAGCCAACACCAGATCATAGGCGCTGAGGGCCACGCAGAAGATGATGGCAGTCACGCCCTCGAAGCAGTGGATCCACTTCTTTCTCTCGGAGCGCTGACCCCCCACGTCAAACATCCTGCAGGCGCAGACCAGTCAGATGCAGAACTCATTTGCCCAGAAACAAAGTGTGGATCATAGAAAAAAATCAAAAATACTTTTTTGATGTTTCTTGGGTGTAATCCAGGCCAGAAACGGTGTCTCTGGTCGTGTCTCTACATGCACCACCAGGAGACAGTTATGTCGTTTCTCTAGAACACTCATTGGATTCCTAAGAACCAGTCACCGAGTAGAAAACCCAGATTGACTCCACTGGTTCGGCAACAAACAGCAGTAAACGTGGGGGCCAATTTGGCACGGCAGAGTGAGAAAGGCATTGTGGGTAGAACCCGGAGCCGAGCTGTAGTCGTGTGATATCCGGGAGGACTGTTGCTCACACCTGGTCGCTAATGAGTGCAAGAGGCCAACCAGCATACAGAGATAAACACAAGGGTGAGGAGCAGCCAATCGCCGGAGTCTGTACTCTGACATTCCCTCATCCACATGGGTTACTTTTATTTTATTTATTTATTTATTTTTACAGTGTTTCCTCAAACTGGCCCCTGCCCCACTGCTCACAGATGAATGGGAGCCATTCTACTAAGGAGGGCCAGCCTGGTGTGGGCCCCATTTATGACCATCGAATTTACTGGAGAGGGTCATGTCATCCTATATCAGTGACCTTCCTATATCCTTCTCTCCACACTGACAGCGAGAATCAGACCTGACCCACTGGGGTCTTGGCGCAGGGCCACCCTTCCCAGCATTGGTCTTGCGGCAGACTGTGTCATTTAGGTGGCATTTGGTGGCATTTTTGCACGGTGTCGTTGCCACGGTTACGGCTTCACACCCGCCGGGATAAAAGGCGATGGGAGGCACGAAATTGGTGCCGATTTGCGTTGTACATTATTCATGAAGCCAGCACACATCTGGGGTGAGAGAGGTGACGCCCCAGGCACCATGGGGGCGGTTGGGAGTGACAGCCAAGGGGGGGCACTCTGTACCCCGCTATGCTCAGGATGGGGGGGGGATCAGGGCCACAGACACGCAAGCGCACACACATGTAGAGTCTGCTTCTGTACCACACAGTACCAGGCTAACAGACACACCAGCCCTGACACCTAGCGTACTGACTTGAAGTGAAGGTCCTTGAAGGTAAAATGGGTCTCCACGATGCCGGTGGTCTTCACACGTGTGCGCAGCACATCCTGCTGGGTGGGAATGTAGTCCGGTCTGGCTATTCTGTCCAGGTCATTCAGGTAGCTGTCAGTGGGCGAAACAGATAAGGGAGCAGAACGGGAGATTAGTGGTCAGCCTGTGTGTGTGTGTGTGTCCACAGACGCCTCCTCACATCTGTCTGTAGATGGACAGACGGCAGCTGACTGAAGCTCAAACAACTGTCTCCCGAAGACTCAAAGCGTCATACGCAATTTCACCAAAGGGTACAAGCTGCCAGGCACTTAAATGGCTTTTCTTTCAGTTTCAGCCAGGAACACGAGTTAACTATTTTTTGTGAAATGTGTGTGAACCTAAGTCCACTTGTTTTCAGCCAGTAAAAATAAAATGAAGTTCACAATTAGGCTCAGAGTACTCAACAGCACATGACCGAGACCCTGGGATTAAGGCCAGATTTTGTATGGGTTGGTGTCCAGCTGGTGGACAGTAAAACGGGGAGAGGGGGGGGGAGAAAAGCGAGGCAGTAAGATTCTGAGAGTGAGATGCTGCTATACCGGGACACAGAATAGCGTGTTGGAGAGTCCTGGGCTCCAGGGACTGTGAAAAGGGCTCATATTTAATCCTGAAGTGCTAGACGGCCATCGGCCCTGGGCAGTGGACAAACACACCAAAGCCCCACTGAAGATCAACAGTGGGATGACTGCAGATCACGCCTGCGTGGTATTTTGTGGATTCAGTAAAAACCACAAATAGAAAAGCAAAAGCTGTAATCAGCTGCAGGTGCTCTCAGCTTTTCATACAAGTATTCTTTAACATATAGGATAAATCAGATGGGTGTAGAGATTCAACGGGTCCCTCAGTGACCCCCCCATCGTGACCATTTATAGATGGATAGAGACTTACGACCACAGAAGCAGTAGCTAGGAGACACCAGATGGACGAACATGACATCAGACCTGCAGTTAAGCAGTTCAAACCCGGATCTAGCGGGTGATTTCTACATTCCTAGCAAAGAGCTATTAAGAAACCAGAGCAGCCAAATGCAGCACATCTCTGCTACAGCAACCAACCCAATACAGAGGCTCAGCAGACACCCCACACACCTGCACAGCACTGTTAACTCCAAGGTGAACACTACAGTAACCGGTTCTCCACCCAGGATAATGCCAATGAGTCATCCCTTAAACTGCTCTCTAGGTTCCCACGACACTAGAACCACAGGATGCAAATGGAGACCAACGATTGTCCATTGAGACACTGTTCTTTAACAATATTTCCCCAGGCTGACAGCAGAGTTAACAGGGCTAGAGGGGAAACTCTTCAAACATTTTCATATCCACAGCAGCTGCTGCCCTGTGCTTTGCATTATGTAAAGTCTGCTTTTATTATACACCTTGTATAACCATGATGCTGGTAGAATATTTATAAACAGATATCTATCCATCTCCCTATATTACCTAAAGATGTACACTTATAGCACATGAGATCACAGCTCACATGCATCGGTGACACGTGCGCGCGGCCGAATACTCACTAGGCGGCAGAGTCGTTGAGCTGATACTCGCGCGCCCGCGTAAAGCAGCCCTGAACTCCGCCGTCAGCCCACAGCCGATGCACCACTTTGGCCAGTTCTTCTGGAAGCACACCCTGCTCCTCAGCCGTGGCAGCCAGGGCGAAGAGCTGCTGGGCGTCGTCCTGTGGGAACGGAAGCACCGGCTCAGCATGTCACGCGGGGGGGGACGACACATGCGCCTCGGACACCACGAGACAGCCTGCAGAAGGGCGGTTATCGGAGACCACCGGTATGCTCCGGGCTTGGCAGCTCCATGTCCTGCTCTGCTTTAAACTCCACCCCACTGGCACCGCGGCTGTCCAGAACCCAGCGGTCTGCCCATAACCAGGATGCAGGCCCACTGATACCTCCAGGGCCTGGTAAGTGCCAGCTCAATTAACAGGAGAGCCACTGGAGACGTTACCAGTCTGCAGGCTTTGTCTTCTCATGGGGATGGAACGCCTACAGCAAAACACCAGTATCCATCCAGCCCTGAGTGATGATGGCTCGATGAACGAAAGGGGAACCAGGAGGCCGAGAAAGAAAGGATGCTCTGCACAAGCGGACACTCTCGTTAGCATAGCAGTCACCGATTAAAGGTCCTGCAGACGTCACTGCGGCAGAGGAGGCCCAAGAGTTGAGTGCATGCTGGGAAACATGGATGAGTCTGATGGCCACAGGGTCCAGGGCTCTTATCAGTGGGGTGATCAGCAGGCCCTTGAGTTAAAGATCACTTGAGAACATCAATGAAGCACTTTGACACGGACCAGCACGCCAAAGTAGACGCAGATATCAGTCTGAAGGGTTAGGGCTGTCTCAGACAGCTAAGTGCCTGGCTGGAGCCCGTTAATTTCATTAATTAATCTGTAAAGGACATTACAAGTATTACTCTCTGGGGGATGGAACTAGGGGCCACCAGCAGGCATGGAGTAGATGTTCAAGAAGCTGTGGAGGTTCCAAAGAAAAGCAGCAGCAGAGCAGGAGCAGTAATTATGTAAGACTAACAACTCAAAGCAAATAAATGAGCCAGCATAACAGAATAAGCAGCAGATAGATTAATCAGATGATAGGCTATTATTATTATTATTATTATTATTATTATTATTATTATTATTATTATTATTAATAATAAAAATAATATGCAATATTAGATGTTTTGTTTCCACAAAAGCATTTACACATGTGAATGAAGGCCAGGCACGGAAACCTCAAGCGAAGCAGTTTCTGCGTTCATGAACCTCAAACCACCAGGATGTGTTACTCTACTAACAGAGAGAGAGAATGAGAGATTTAGAAAGAGAGAGAGAGACAAATGTACCAGCCCAGTGTGGCTAACTATCCAAAACGACAGATGGTGTCAAAGTGGTTAAAGTGCATCCAACATTGATCCTGAAAGCGCCCTCATTCCCATCCAATTTTGAGCAGCATTAATGATATTTTAATCTAATCTTGTTCTTCACCAGATGGGCTTAGCCTTAATATATCCAACAGATCTGCTTCCTGCCTTGGAGTTCACCCTGCAGGCAGACCCTCAGAGGAAGGTGGTGTCCACACATTTCAGTCTGGCCTGCTGCATCATGCTGGAGACCCTCCCCATCTCAATAAGGGGTGTCACCCAAAAGCATAGTTACTAACAACATTAGGAACTAACATAGCTGAAACTATGCAACTGAATGGTTCCAACTATCTAAGCTGCTGTTGGGAAATGTACCTAAAGACAGTTCTCATCTCAATAGATTCACCAACGCAGAAGAGTCTGAATCAGGAGAGAATGCACCTCTCACCAAGACAGACATCCCATCATAGTGCCATGACTCAAGATTAAGCATCAACCTCATGCCCAACATCTCAACCCAGAAGAGAATGAGAAGCAGGAAACCGTCCTAGACAACTTTTGAACGAGAACTTTATTATGTATCCGTTTGTAATACCCCAGCCTGGAAGGGTGAAGGGAAAGGCTTCTACGCATCACAGAAATGCATACAGGACACTACTTCATGTAAAAAGGAATGAGAAACCATGAATGCTGCCCCAAGACCCAAAGCTGTTTTCAGGCAAGTTGCATCAGACTGTATTTTTCCTGTAGAGTAGAGATGGAGAGGTAAGTGCTGCATGTGTGTGTATGTATATATTACATTGTGGGGGGGCGAATGTCCCCACAACATGAAAAATTCCTGTTAATTTGATGTTCTGGGGACCACTTCTTTAGTTCCCACAAGGGGAAACTCCATTTTATAAAAATCTGTATTTTTCTTGTATCTTGTATTTTGGAGAGTTCATATAAAGATAAATATAAATGCGTGTGTGTGTGTGCGCGTGTGAGTGAGTGTGTGTGTGTGTGTGTGTGTGTGCATGCATGCGACCTCGTTTTGAACGTACCGCCCGGCCTGTGTCCTCATAATCAATCTTCAGATTGGCCATGGCTTTGATGATAGCCATGATGGACTGGATAGTGTTGCTGTAAACTACAGCTCTGTACTGCCTGCACTCGTCTTCTGAGTATCCAGCTTCATGGATGATCCTGGGAACACAGAGAAAGTCCATTAAGCCATGCGGTCCACATGAAAGGATACTGCCACTGCATCACCCTATTTCAGTCTCTCCATCCCGCCGGGTCTCAGATTAAAAGCAGGTTGCCGTAGACGTGTTTCCCAGGACGGTATCTGTTTGTGGATGTATCACCAAGCTAAGCCATGTTAGCACACACAGGAGGCTGACATGACCCCAGAGAAGCTCTTAAAGTGCTCATGCCACCAACGGCATCACTTACAATTCACTGTACTGGCGTCAAGTCGGGACCCAAACCAAGCCAAAGCGAGCCCCGGGGGTGTGCGAGTGTGGCAGACAAACTGGAGACTGAAACAGTTTGAGAAGGACTCCCAAAGACAATGAGAAGAGAACTTTTAGGGATCCAGGGTCACTAAGAAACAAGCCCACAGGCTATAAATAAAACGACCAGAGAGCTCGTGAGGTTGGGAGGTGTGTAACACAACGCTTTTAACCAAACCTCAGAGCAACGGGAGAGGGAGAGTGGGGACTTGGAGGACTAAGACCGGAAACTGACAGAATGCACCCGAGAGCCGAGAGCCTCCCGGAAGCAACGGAAATCGTCCAAGGTGCGTGGAACTACGGGAGGAAAAGAAATGGCAAAAAGCAAACGGTGGAAGAGTATTCTACGTTCGTTAGTGTTAATAACGACAGCTTGGAAAGCGACGGCACTGGCTGTCAGTAATAGCGGCCTGTGGCCACTGTGAATTCACAGCAAACACGAGGTGAATGAATGTCTGTGTAAACACCTGCAGATGATTCCTCCCAGACAATGGGGCTCATTGATCTGCTTCGTCGTGAGCCAGCAGCGCCTTTGAGGCAGCCTTAATGGCCGGTGGCTGAAGTGCACTCTGTGCCCACTAATCAAAGGGGCATTGGGGAAAGCCAGGCTTAACCAGAGTTATGTGGACAGACAATGAAGCCTTTGAGATCCAAGTGTGTGTAGGGAAGGGAATTGGGGTCAGGTGTATGATGGCTTCCAACACTATTAAGAGCCAAACTGCTTTTAACAAACTGACAGCTCCAAGCAGAGGTAAACCCAGTCAACCCAGAAGAAAGTAGTGCACAGAGGACAAGTGAGCCAAGCAGGAGGAGTAAATGGGGGTCTAGGGCACAAAGAAACCTCCAGTGCCTGTATCTTCTCCTGCAGACTCAACAGGATGCTTTCAGTACTGCTGAGTGAACATCCACAGTCGTTCCTGCTCTGAGGACCCATGTGTGAGACTCCAGCACATTCTGCTCCTCCCTGTATAGCTACAGCTGCCTAATGGACCCGTCTGGGACACCCCAGGATGAGCGAGTGCGACCCAGGCAGACACGGGCCGGTCCACACAAAAACAAGAGCAGCCGGAGAAGCCCTGGGGGCCGTCGGGATGGGGGAGACTCCCCGGAGAGCGCTTGTGTGAGGCCAACCCCGTATCGTTAACGCCTCGCCGTGTCGCCGTGGTTTTAAATGGAAATATGACACCACTCACTTCATCTGCTTCACGATGGTGCTCTTTCCCGACTCGCCAGCACCTGCAGGGAGAAGGAAAACAGAGTTGGTAAAAATAGGTTCCGAGAATGACGAGCAGAACCGGGAGCCTGCGAGGCCAGATATCTGAAACCGTCCTGGGGGCTTCGCTGCCCTGACATGGTGCCACTTTCTTCACCCCATTACACCTACATCCATCTCCAATCCGCAATCACTTCCTGGCGGTGAATACCCCCCCACCCCACACACTGAACCCAGGGAGCTCACCACCACAGCACCAGAGTTCATTAAGACAGTTTGCTATTTTTCCCAACAAGAATATGATGTCCCACATTTGCCGTGTCATTTATACTGAAATGACCCAGTCAACAGAGGATTCTTGTGTCAATAACCTCATAACAACCAGGGGGCCAAAGCTACAAGGGGCCAGTGCACATGCAACACACACACACACACACACACACACACACACACACACAATCTTTGTGGGGACTGTCCATTCATTTCTGTGAGCATAACCTGAGGAGCCTTGGGAGTCATCTGCCTCCACCCTGTTCTTCATAAAGGCGTTCTGGGATTCAGTTAGCAGCACGTATGGGGGCATTATCCTGAAATTTGGGAACATCATGAGGGAATATTTTCTGCACTATAGGAAGCACCAGGTCTGATAAAAATGGCTTAATCATCATTGCAAGCAGAGCCATCTTCAGACTTAATGACTCCCAGAAATGCTTTAGCAGCTAGGAACAGGCGTTGCGGATTGAAGACTTCCTTTGGCTTTTTGCAAACCCATGTGAAGGAATAAAAGATGCCTCATCAGACCATGTGACTTATGTTTCTCGGGTCACGTGCTCCTTACACCTAGTTATGCCTCTTAAAAATGTGGCCTTGGATGCAGAGTGTTCTTGAATGTCTGCTCTGCTGGAAACTGCTGATTCAGATCTTGTGGTTTTTTTGAGCAGCTTTTCCTGTTAAGTGTCCCTCTAAGCCGGTCAGAAAAATTAGACTTCGACCACTGTTCCTGTTCGGCAATGCAGGTTTTCCATGTTTAGTGTATGCGCTCATGATTGTGGAAACTGTTCTTCTTGGAGCATTAAATAAATTCGAAACACTGTCAGTCGCCTCATGTTGCTTTGAAAACTCATCAGCAAACCTCTTTTACGGCCAGCACATGCAGCTAATTGACATTCAAGCAAATATGACTCACCTTCATAGCTGTGGTGGTGTTTGTGATTTAGTTACTCAAAAGTAATTTTTCCATGTGTGTTTTTTATTCTGCCCACCACCTGTACACACACACACACACACACACACACACACACACACACACACACACACACACACACACACAGAGTTTGTGTCTCCAGCAGGCACTCGCACATGATCATTCACGCCCACATTCATTTCTAGTTTCATCTCCACCATCTGACCTTCACTGCTTGGTACTGAAATATTCATCTCACTTAGCCTGGATCTTTTGAGTGATCGGCTTAATTAATTCACAGATTGTGGGAGTGGGGGGGGGGGGGCAGTTGATCAGCAGAATGTGAGGGTCAAGGGCTGGACAGCAAGTAGACACACATGGATACGGAGTCCTGGCTGGAGACTATGCAGTGCTCCCTCTGAGTTAGATACTCTACTATAGCTTTACTACAGCTCTGGGAACCATCTGGCATGCCACTACATCTGGCTCAAAGCCTTGTCAGATGTTCCTCATGCATTAGCTAACTGATAGCTCAGTATTTAAGCAGATGAAATAGCTGTTCTGTCTCCTGTCCATGTGCAGTAACTGAATGTATTATTTAATTTGCCAATGGAAACGTGGAGGGAAACAGGATAAGGGGGGATCTGGACGGACTGGAGAAATGTAGGCCGCAGGGACCCACTGGGGTGGTTCCCAGACCAGGATGTGCGATGACCTGTGTTTAATGTGGTAATATTCTCCCAGAATCCTCCGGGACACATCTCAGGTCACATTAGAAGCGATGGGGAAATGATTTATCAGGGAACCGGAGGCTATGTGTGCATTCGTGCTCGTGTGTGTGTTTCCACAGCAAACAGCTCCAAGTGGTTAGCTCAGATCTCTAAGGTAAATAAAAGCAGAACCCCTCTGAGCTGTGGACTGAGTGCAAACCCCACATGGGCCGCTGATCCCACCTGAGCAAACAGCACAGGTGTTATAGAGCTGCACCCCAGGTGAGAGAAACCAGAGGCTAATTCAAGGTACAGCCCTTTCTAAAAGTAAGTGTGAGAGCGAGAGAGTCTGTTCTGGCCCTTGAATATCAGGTTCTGTGAAATGCCCTCTGGTGTGTGTTTGTGCCCTCAGAGGAGACCATGCTCAGTCAGCTGTGAAAGACAAACACAATGGGGCTGAACCAAGCGAGGCTTCCCAAAACACAGATTCCAGAGAGGAGCTGCACTTTGAGCACTCCGAAGGTCCACTAAACGACACCTTTTGTCTATCATGACAACATAACACACACACAAAAAAAAAAAGAGCTTCACGTCCTTAAAGGGTACATGAAGAGTGGAGGATCCATCTCACAAGGAGGTGGAGGCACAGAGAAGACATCATCATCCTGGCCCAGTCCCAGATCAGCAGACACACAGTAGCACACAAAAAACTAGCCGATTATGCCAATTCCTTCACAAAGAACTGTGGTACTGAGAGCACCCCCTGGTGGTCCTCAAGATGACTGAAGTAATTTGTTACCATGATACAGGTTACAGTAATTATTCTGGATGATTTGTATTGACCCTAAATAGTATTTGGCACGAAAAACTTTGAGAACCACTGTCGTAGAGAATCAGTGTCACGTACCTCCTCCCTCCACAGCTGTTCAGAAACAGCAACTGGAGACCCAATGAGAACAAGTGGCTCAAGTAAATTCCACAAATGCCGTGGAAAATGACCCATTGCCCACAGTACACAGACTGGTTAGGAATGGAGTTTGAGTATGAGCACAGCCCTCAGAGGGGCAGACACTCACTACTCTTGCTGGGTGCAGTCGAATGAAGAGCTGGAGCACAGCAGGGTAACAGATCCTAGATGCTTCTGAAGCCCCGTAGAGGACACAGCCCAGAGCCGAAGACTTGACATACGACACTCAAAGTCACAGCGGCAAATGTCTTCAGCTGCTAAGAGCTTCCAGAGAAGGTTCATGATTTAAGACGGTGGGGTTCAGACTGGGGGCAAAAATGGAGAACTACTGGCAACATCCCAGTGGAAACAAGACTAAATGCTGGCCGGTGGAAGCATGCAGGTCGGGGACCCTGCAGACACTAATGGGCAGAAAGGTAAATCACAATGCAATCAGCAAATGGGAAAATGATAGTTTAATGCTCACTGAGGGTGACTAAGAAGGCCTGGGGCAGAGGCAGGGACAGCCAGGAGAAGCCGTGTCACCGCAGCCACCAGGAAGAGAGGCGGTTTCAGACGTTGAAAAGCAGAGGCGGATCAGCGTCCTCGGGGTGCTGCTGGTTTCTGCTTTGTGCTCGGGGCGGAGGCAGCTGGGAGTAACTGAGGCACCAGGCAGGTTCACACACTCTGCAAACGAGAAGCTCCTCTATCGCTTGGCCACACCTCAACCGTCACGGCAGAGGGTAGCTGGCACCCCTCCCAGCTGCCCTGATGCCCCCGGACCGGCCCCCGGCATCATCTGCAGTGTGGCATCCTTAACCTTAACCACTAGCTAACTAGTTAGCTACCACTACCACCTCCCGTACTGACGGCACACACAGAGCTTCTGACAGAATTACCAAACCTGACAGGGCTGTGAAACAGTTCAGTTGAACAAGCTTGACGCCGGGGCACCAGAATACAGAGAGAGATAGACAGGGAGCAGCGAGGCTGTCGTCCTTAACGGGCCGTGAGCGGATCTGTGCATATTTGCTATGGGGGGGGGTGTAAAATGCATCAGACGCCAAAAGCGAGCATGGGTACACAGAACAAGGAGCATGCAGGCTGCAGGCCACTACGGCGAAATAAGCAGAGCTGTAGGAGGACACAGGGTCAGAGGTTAACCTAAATGAATAACCCACTCCAAGACTTGAAACTACAACGTTTCGGCTGATTCCTGGAGTTCAATCCGGCAGCGAGGGCTACACTGGCTGCTCACGGTGTGACCCCAGCCTGGACAGCTGCGGCCGTCTGTCTGCACACGGCTGTCCACAGGGCCCATACACTCCATGCTCTCTCAGAAGCAGGTTTTTCATTATCTGCCAGAAGACATCATTCATTAACCGAAACCCTTCCAGAGCGAAGCCCATATCTGCCAGGTGACACAGTCCTGATAATTCCCATCTGAAGGGCTGCGTTCCACATGAACTAGCATCTGCCCTTTTAAGTTAATCAGTTCACATTGTTTTTGTATTTTCAGCCAAAAGCAAGGTTGATGGTGGCACCGACTGCAGTGCCCGACCTAACCTGGTTACTCCAGGAAAGAGAACATGAGCCTTTCTGCATCCCTTCAGGGCCACCAGTGCCCATAAATGCATCCTTCAACAGCAAGCTACACTAAGCCCAAATCACCCAGCACATTTCTGAGTGCATGGACATGGACAGCACCATGGGCCGATGGGAGGAGGGCTGTACCGAGGACGTCCAGATGTCTTCCTTTCTCAGCCTCTACCTTATGCTCTTATCTCGGTTAGCTAGTCAAGCCCCTCGTTCTCTGTCCATGTCCCGGTTGACAGGGTGGGAAAGGAGCAGGCCGAACCCTGCCCTGACAGACAAAACCCCACCCCGTTACTGCTCTTCCACAACAGCGTGCCTCTTAGGCTGTCTGAAACCCAGCAAACTCGTCTGCGTAAATAAGCAGAGAATCTGCCACTGTCCCGTTCCAAAACCACCATGATTCATCACCAAGAGCGTTGCCATCACCCTGGACATGTCTGCGCCTGTTCTCAGCACTGATTGGTCTTAAAAAAAAAAAAAAGCCAGTGGCAGTAAGCATATTCTGAACAAGTGCGTAATTGTTGTTTTTTTTTTTTTCCCCTTTTAGATCACCATGGAGTCATGTGTGGAGGTTATAAAGGTAAGTACAGCACACTGTAGAGGGGGTGTATGCTGTATAACGCAGCAGTGGCAGGTCAGTGCGTTCTGTGGCGCTCTTATAAAGCACCCAGAAAACGCAAGACTAAACAGTCAGAGGAGTGAAAATGGATGCAATCAGGAGCAGGCAGAAGCTCTGAGTGTCAGACTGTTTCTGTTCGGTGAAGCCTGTTTGCCCCGTGTCTGTCTTTGCGGCAGGAAGAGGGATGGAGCGTTCACCTACAGCTAGGCTCGCACAGAGTAAAATGCCACCTTCACAATCGGGGAGAACAGAGCCTGGGAATCGCTTCCTGAAAGGATGTATGGGGGGGGGGGTGGAAAAGGCATCTGACTCAGCCAGACAAGCGTTCCACTGATTAGTTCCTCGTCAGTGTTTCAATTTGAACCTCCGCTTCCGTCACAGCGGAGCAAACACAGAAAGCGTCTGAATCCCAGCTGACGTCGACGGGAACCATCATTAGGCCGGTGCGAACAGGAGCAGGGGAAAACAGCCGGTGACCCTGAACAGCTCTGTAAATATGGCACTGCACATGTGGAAGGGAATCCCAATTACCGTCCCCGCTAACACCCTACGGACCTCTTAGCTTCATTAGGGGAAAACGTGCTCCTCTAATGCAGAGCCGTGGAGCAGAGCGTGCGGAAGGGGAATATGTATTAAGTAGCTGTTGCTGTCAGCTGGCGGCGACGCGGCGCTCCGGACACCCAGCCGTGGAGGACGGGACAGGGGGTGTAGACCACGTTAAGCAACCGATGGGAGCCACAATAAACACATATGTGGGGTTACTCTGTGTAGAAGCGTCTCATCCTATAAATCCAACGGCAAAACCACCTAAAAGATCGACCAGCACCGCCGGGTTATACAGCCACATGGCAGTTCCACAGAATGAGACCGGAATGATGTCAGAATAAGGCCACGCCTCCCAAGCAGGCCGGCAGCTACAGCCTCAGAGATTCCAGCAGTCCCAGATGTGGAAGTGCTTACTGCTTGGTCCGCCTTCTGAAAATAGAACTTAACCACTGAGCAACCTTCTGGTTCCCCCCCAGTTCAAACCCCAACCTCAAACCCATACACGCGTGCATGCACACGCGCACACACACACACACACACGCACACGCACACACAGCTATTCTCCGGGCCCGGCCTATTCATGCCGGCCCTGTCGGAGTGCGCAGGCGGCTCCTCAGTCATAACAAATGGAACAGAAGGGGCTTGTTCTCCCGCAGGGCTGCAGAGCCGCTCAGTGCTTGTGAGTTTCTCGCATGGAGCCACAGGGTACATTGAGGGGGAAGCCTCTCGCCTCTGTGCTGCATCACAGCATAAAAAACCAGCTGTAACTCATCTCTATTTGATCTGGGAGGCACCCAGTCACCAACAATGGAAAATTAATCTAAAACAAGTGTAATTAATGCGATACCAGGTGGATGCCTTCCAGATTCCTTGCATTTTTTTTCTGGAATATGTCATTTCAAAACAAGCTTATCGAAAAAATTGAAATGTACATTCTGAGAAAGCCATCTATTTTTAAGAAGGTAACATCTTCCAGAACTGCAGACCATCAAAGGGCAGAAGGCAGGGGGTCCAGGAACAGATCTCAGACCAAAGGGCACGTGATACATACACAGCTGCATGTGTTTACGGACATATACACATGGCCGGATGGGCAGAAGCACCTCACTAAACCAGCAACCTTAAAACGATTTAGCCCCCAGTTCTGTGCAGAGCACAAATGGAACAGCAGGTCTGCCTGGTTCACAGTGCTGGTCTCCACCATCAGTAATTGGTTAATTGTGCATAGATCTCATTCTGAATAAACAGAGTGAGAGACGCCATTAAGTAGATATGAACCTACAACCCCCTGGTGGAGTGCTAGTTGTGTCAGCCTAAATGGCTTCTGGGTAAATAGGACCCCCACAGCAGAGCGTGACTGACGTCCTGAGGGGGCGGCTTGCTCCAAGCCCCCGATCCGACACAGGGAGGTAATTAATCCAGAGCGAAAGGCCATCCATCAAAGACAGACGTGAAGCCAGCACAGACACCCCGAACGGCCGACTCCCAGCGCGACACCTTGAAACGAGACACAAGACGAGCGTCATGTCGCCCGCCACGCCAAGGCTGAGCTGATTCAGATGCGGCATGAAAGCACATTCTGAAGCTGCAGCCTTTGAAGCGAAGGGCACCTCTGGGCAAGACATGAAAACAAGCCAGACTGTGGCTCTGCTCTGTGTTCCAGGCCAACACACACAAGCGCAGCCTTTCCGTACTCTATCAGCACCTCCGCAGGGCCACTATTTATCCTCCGGGGGGGATCAGACTTCCTCAGCAAGGCACCCCGCACAACCTGCCATGCTGATGACACTCAAACTGCCCACTTCACTGCCCATGATACTTTAGTTTTCAAACTTCGGGGAAATCAAGAGGCCTGTTCCACACGTCATCACAAACAAACCACATTAGCCGGTTACTAAAATAACCTTAAAAACAAAACAGAAGCTCACCAGCAGCTAAAACCCCCAGATTCGCAGTCTCACAGGCCAGTGACCTGGGAATCGTGTTCTTCTAGAGCAGTGTTTGCCAATCCGGTCCTTGGGAACCCACGGTCGTTCCACATTTTTACTCCCTCCCAGCTCCCGGGCAGCAGAGAGGAACAAAAACGTGGACTGTCTGTAGGTCCCGAGGACCAGACTGGGAAACACTGCTCTAGTTGAAGATGATTGCCAGGTCACTGGGTTGTGAGAAACAGGAAAATCCACAGCTTTGCATGTATCAGACTTTCCTCAGAAAATAAGAAATTGCTGAGCTCCGAATGCAAGCAGAACCACTCATTCCATTATTCCCAGGTTCCTTTTGCATCAGAATTTAACATTATACCTCATGATCACCCAAATGTTATGGGGGCACAATTATCTTCAAATACAACAGGATACACTGAAACAGCTCGCATGTAACCACAGCCATGCGACAGCAAAGCACCTTGGCGGGTCCAGCACCTTCCGCATGCACGTATACATATATATACATATATATATACATATATACACACACACACACACACACACACACACACACACACAACAATATACAATTTACATCCCAAACAACCAGTATTTTTAAGTGAAGCATTTATTTCAAGTAGCATTAAATTGAAATCCAAATTATAGTTCTAAAGGAGCTGTTCGGATTTAAAAAAATTCATTCACAAGCATTCTCACTGGGCACTTTTTAATTAATAGCACCTTTGCAGTAACATAAATCATCAAACGTGTGTGTTTAGTGCCTCTCTGGAAGCCAGTGACTGCAATTGCAATTAATAGCAAAACGGTAAGAACAGTATTAAAGGAAGCAGTAAAAAAAAAAAAAAAAAAAATGATAAAAAGAAACTGTCTGTGCAGATACGTTAAACATTGCTTGTCAAAGGACTTATGTTATGAAACATTTTACAGACTTAAGCAAGTATCCCAAGGCTTTCTGTGAGCACTGTATATAAAACGAGCATTTGTCATAATGCTGAGATGCACAAATTAAAAATCCTTGCCTTTTCTATGCAGCACAGGGCTTAAAGCTGTGGGAACATCCAATACAAGGCACAGAAAAGCTTCAAGTCATAATGGAACGGCAGGGCAGTGGATCTTCACGAACCACATGGTTTTCCAGCAGTGAGGCTCACACATGCACCAGTGGTGCAACCAGCGCCCCCCCCCCGCTCTGGTCCGAGCAGGACACACAGGCCTTCAGATGGACGCTCCCACAGGGAGCATTTGTACCCCTGTGCATGGAGCCTGACTGGGCCACGAAATACCAGCTGTGGAAAGGAAGCCAGCTGTGAATGCAGCTTGTGGAAGCAGTTCTCTCCTGCCTGCCTTAAAGGGGGACAGCTAAAGCAGTGGTTATCCTACGACTGTGGGCAGACGATCACTGTTTCTGAGCAGAAATCAACATGACACGTGGTGGAAAACAGATCTGAATTCGTTAACCATTTATTACCAGCAAAGGCTAGCAATTTAAACATTACACTGTCAGTTCAACGAGGTATTTACAAGCCTCAGGCTGCTGTTCTATCAGATTACAAATGGTAATAATTCCCAAAACTTAGACTTTGACACCCACTATAAAATTGCGCGGGGGATCACCACAGCACAAAACACTGTCTGTGAGAATAAACATCTTTGGAAGAGTCAAAAATGTTTTACGGTCACTGACAGAATGGATATTACCCACAATACAACACCACCGTTCAGTACGCTTTGATCATTAGCGGACTGCTAAGATGGCTGTCCTCAGCAGCTCTGCCTCTCCCACACACCTAGATGGCACAGAATGCCACTTCACACGCTTCTGGGAGGGGATGTCTGACGCCAACCGGGGCAGAGTTATTCAGTCTCCTTTAGCTTTATCACACAATCATCATTGAAAATGATTCAGTCACCATTGAAAATGAGGATAACCATGCTTAAGGAAATTATTATTTTTTATACAAAGATGAGACAGACATGAAAGAAAACAGCACTTAGCCCACAAAAACAAATTGATGGAGGATGTCGATGCTCAGTCACCACATAAATGGCTGTCAGTGGGTGTGGGGATGCCTTCTAGCCAGATGCCGAAAACGGACACCTCCTCTGTACCAAAATCACTGTAAATATGCCCCCACCCCCAACTAGAAAGGTAAGGCCACCCCTAACCCCACCCCAAAGCTACGGAGCCCTCTCTAACCTCAGACACAGAAGTCAAACAGCCACAGTCTCAGTTTTTCTGTAGCTTTCATAAAGTAACTATTCAGAACGTGACCGACTTCACCTAACTTTTCAACCGTCATTTGGATGACAATTAAAATGTTCTTTGGAAAATATGCAGGGCAGCAGCTGCCAGAAATTCAGATTGACATACACTTTTCTAGAGAGAGAAGGAATTAAAGCTACAGGTACAGTGACCAGAAAATCACACAGCTCCGGAAACTGAAGGCTCATAATAGATCATTTATCCATGTTTTTGCAAAAACGGGAGACTGGTAGGGAGTTGAGTGGCAGCAAAACCATGGACTGTCTGGGGGTCCCTGACGAACAGATTGGGAAACCCCGATTTATACTCACTGCCAATGTATCAAATGTATTATTCAAATTTAAATTGAATTTAAAGAAAAACAGAATATGGATACTCCAAAGAGCACTGAGAAAAACATTTATAAAAGTCTTCAGAAAGCCATTTGAAAAATCTTTCAGTTCTGAAAAGGACCAAGATGGCCACAGACAGGAAGTTCACGCACATTTCATGTCACTATAGCAAACCTTTGCAGTTAGCAAGAAAAAAAAAAAGAAAGAAAAAAACACAGGAAATAAAAAGAGACACAGGTGTGGCGGGTGGTTTCAACGACACAAAGTTACATGCAGCACTTCAAGGTTTTCAAGAGTGTGATGGAATCTGTACATCAATAAAATTAGAGGTGCAGTTTTAATCCCATTCAACTCAAGTTGAAATGATGTTCTCAGAAACTCAATTGTATCAATCCATCCATTTTCTGTAAGCGCTCGTCCATTTCTGGATCACGAGGGGTCCGGAGCCTGTCCTGAAGGCTACGGAACCAGGCAGGGTCATAATTGCATGTGATTGTTTTTATGCGTTTAACTACTACTTAATATTGCTGCGAAATGGCTGTTATCGAAAGGGCTGTTTGCTTTGTCACCTGATTAATAACAGGAAATGACAGGATGTACACAAAACGTTTTGATTTCAAGGCATGGGAGCTCTATCATCTCCAGCATCTGAGAGAGAAAATATTCACAGTCTCCAGTGTTAAACCCTCCGATAGCACTGAACTCATGATGAACTCGCACACTTCCATCCGTACCAGGGTGCGGACACCACACCCACCACAAACTGGATTCAGCTAGCAACTAGAGCAATCACACATACTATCCAGATGGAAGCTGGAGCTTGAAGCTCTACGTTCTCACTTCATTGCACAGCCCAGCACATCAGAGGGACTCCTCCAACCCCCAGGCGATGGATCTGGTGCTCAGTAAAGTTATTCCGGCTTTGTGAAGATACATGGGCCTCTGAGCTGTAAGCCCATCGCGGGTCATTCAGACAAGGGCCTGCTTAGGCATTAGAATTCCCACAAAGCACAATATGACTGCCGTCACCCACCTACTCAAGCTGCCAAACAGAGGTGGAAAGTTCAGGATCCGAAAGTACAAATCTAGACCAAGATTTATTTCAGCCAACCAGTCAAGCACAAAGACTCACAGTCACAGAGTACTCAACTGGTTGGTGGAAACGAAATCTTGTTCTGGATCTGAACCTGAACTTTCCATCTCTGCTAACTGCTCATGGCAAAGAGGTGGCTCTGAGGCTAGGGATCTGTGCCAGCTATCTGAAAGTTTCTGGTTCAAATCCTGCGAAAGCCAGGAGTGAACTTGCACCACTGAGCAAGGCCCTTAACCCGCAATTACTTCGTCCTGGGTATGATGTTAATCTACATCCTGCCCTGTAACGAGGTTCTCCAACTTGAGGAGGAAAAACGTGGGGGTTGGTGGCAGGATTGGCACTCCAGCCACTGGAGAAAACTCACACTGGTCTATTCAGATTAGTTTAGTGCTGAGGTATCACCCACTGCACTCAGGTTCTCAACCCTGAGGTGATCTGTCGTCTGTCGTGTGGTGGGTGTGGCAAAGCGCTGTAATCGGCACGCACCCCCCTTACTTACCTACCCAACTACTCATAGAAACACACACCCAGGAATCTCCCACACTTTTTTCATTGGTTTAGTCTTGGGTGTGACAGAGTTACTGTGCCTTCAAACCTCCAAAACTCTTAACCTGAAGAAAACTTGCCAGATTCCTGAGGTTCAGTTCAGATATTACAATAAGCAACATACAAATGAGTGCGGGGATAAGGCAGAGAGACCACCTCCTTACCAAAACATCACACCAGAGAATGAACTCATGATGAAGCATCAGAACCTCCTCAAAGACAGCACGCACTCAGCAATGCCTGCCCGTTATTTACTCTGCACACATGTAACGCAACTGTAACGAACTTCCTCCTGGAGACCGTTCTCCAGATGACAATGACCCTGCTTTCCTCAGCTCAAAGCCAAAAGAAACCATGAGTTAGGTTTCGTTAACCAATCTGGTTCAGTATGGCTCCAGGGTTTCCCTTTGAGTGATCAAGTCACAGAACAGGATGTTCTCACAGCTGCATCTGACTGGCCAGCACATGTAGGTGAACGATCTCAGAAACCTTCAGCTTGACCCATGCTACAAAGTGTTTATCCTTATCGGTATGTAGCACGATCAGATTACTTCCTTTTGGTAACACAATGTCGCCATTTTCGTATTGCTGAGAAAATGCCTCAAAAAGCACAAAGGACACAACAGCCAATCCCACTCAACATTACGACCTGCTACCACTGATTAGAACCTTTCTGGCTACACGGCCTAAGTTTCAAGCGTGGAGGTTTCACCTCCTTTCAGAGTCACTTCTACAATGCAATCTACTCACGGCCACACTAATCACATCCTAAAATATAACAGCTGGGCCTATCAAACCCTAACTTCACAGAAAGCTCAAAATGCATCTTCGCATGAGAAGTTCTGGCCTCAGAGCGACC
>JAODKF010000138.1:27518054-27530643 GCA_026779585.1 Mormyrus proboscirostris | reverse complement strand
CTTTCTCATCGTGAGCACAGCGCCTAAAACTGCCTGCCAGCGGGGGGGTTCACGCCGGCCGCACGCCTCGGAAAGAGGGGCAAAGAAAGCCAGGGAAGAAGTCAGAGGGGGCTGAACCACGAGAGGAGGAGAAATGAGCCAAGCAGCTAGAGGCCACCACACTGAGCTGGACACGCGGAAACGGAGAGGAGGGCTGAACTCTGCCAGCGGAAGCACAGAGGTAACAGGCTCACAGCTGGCGCCGGCGGGCAGGGACTCGGGGGCATTTCTGAGCAGGTGGGGATTGACGTGTGCATGGACACGTGCGTGAGCTCCTGCCTGGAGCATGGCGACAGCGTGATGAGCGGGGGCCCACAATCACGTCTCCGAGCGGAACGCGCTTCAGGCCGATGCGTGTGCCCTGGGAGCACGCGGCCACGTACGTGCGCGGTGGCAACGTGAGAAGGGCGGAGCCCCCGCTAGCTCTTGGCTCCAGATGCCGTCTGTGCAGCAGATGACGCAAGGCCTGAGGTTTCACATCGGGCCATCTGGACGTACTTTCAGTCTACCCACTGCTAAAATTAAACCCCGCAAACATCAGTTTACTCTGATTTACCCTTCGCAGAGGACAAAGAAAACTTCAAGTTGGAAACAAGGCTCGGGTGATTTGGAGAGCGCCAAGTGTAGTTTTAAAATGCTTTCAATTTACATTTTCATAACATCTTCCAAACAAAGCAAGAACCAAATAATGCTATTTAATCCATGCAGGGGGTTAAGCTGGCCTGGATCACTCATCACCAGAGGCAATTTTAAGTCCAGGGGCTCCCATCTCTCCTCAGGCTTGGCTGTGGCTATCAGCAGCCTTAAAACCTCTCTCTCCTTACCGGCACAGTGTTTACAAGACTTTCAGTCCCTCACCAGCCTCCATCAGGGAAGGCAGAAAATCTCAGACATTCCGAGATAAACAAGTGGTGACAAAGAGACCCTGAGTAGGGCTCCTAGCCAGTCCATAATGACAGCGACACTCTTTTGAAGTCACCACCAAGGGTGACATCACACACGAACTTAAAAAAGCACAACTCAACCTGTGTCTAGGCCGAAACACACCATATAAGCATGATTTTGATTTGGTTGCCAGTCAGGCCTGATCCAGCAGCAAACCAGTCAAAACGATCTATAAAAGCCAGTGACTGTTCAAGTGTAAAGACATCAGCCAGACTGAGACCTTCAGTAACAAGCTAGCAAGCTTCTGAGACATGCCCTTTCGGGGTTTCAGTAAAATCTGAAACTTTCATATACAGAGACACTGAATGTATGTCCTACAGACATTTCATTTTTCGGTACAACAGTGGTAGTATTCTGGGATAGATACCCACTTCGGGTCATTCCTGTTGCATGATTACATCATGACTCTCATGATTACGGTTACTCCAGCGCTCGGAGCTCCTCAGCACACACAGATGGTCGCTAATGGGCTGCTTGAAGGTACTTCCCTTTATTTCTGGCAGGGAGACTTTCAGCTGCCGTGGGCGAGGCCTATAAAAACAGAGCTGCCAATGTTATACTTCCGTTATACTGCTATTAACCAAATGAACACAGCCACCTTACCCGCTCGACCAGCTCGGCTCTGAAAGATACCATTTAAAGATAACGACCCATTTCAGTGGGGACCTGCTGTTCTACGTCTGCATATCACCTGACCTTTCAACATGCAAACACCTGGCTGAGGACAGAACGAGTCCTGAGCAGTTGCCCCATGTGAGGAACCCTGGGAAAGCAAAATCTTCATGGAGATGAGCAAATCCAAAATAACACGGTTATTGGAAACCCCAACCAAGGAGGGGCGGAGGGAGGGTCGGCTGTTTCTTAATCTGTCCGGCACCCCTGAGCATGATCCTCATTCCCTTATGGTTTTGAGATGAATGCACTCCGTTCTGGTCCATGTCCTCTCTGCATGCGATAAGGAGCTCAACTCCCTTGGACTTTCCCACAGGGGGAACATGTCCAAGAGCCTCTGAGCAGCCTGTCGAAACACGCACGTACTCTCCAGCTGAAAGCCGTTACTAGCGGGGCTCTGAGCGTGTGTGCTGGGCTCCCATACGTGCGAGGGTGAGTGCGAGCGTGCATGAGACTTTTTCTGGACAAGAGGAAGTTGCCAAAGGAAATTTCCACTCTGGCTGAAAATGGGGAAATACAAAAAGAGAGGAAAAGACGAGGGTCGAAATTCAGGGCCCGGAGAGGCTTTATCTGGTAGAGTCTGCGTGGGGCAGTGGGGGGGGGGTCCAGTTCATATAACATGCTGCTGCTCTGCCTGCTTTTACTGACTGTTGAAACAACTAAAGACAGGGGGGGGTATTTCTCAACTATACCGTACCTTTTTACAGCAACAGATGTGAAATTTAAGAGCTTCCTGGAAACAGGCGATTTCAGACAAGAATCGTCCATTGAAAGGCAGTCACACACACAGACACACCCATAAATCACAGGTGTAGCTGTCACCACGTACCACTGTGAAACCCAACCAGAGCCAGTTCACAGACTGCGCTGATCACAGACAGCCAGACAACTAATCACAGAACCAAGACAGCAATCAGTCTACCTGAAGAAAGCCTCTGGGGGCCACACCCCCACACACACACACACACACACACACACACACACACACACACACACACACACACACACACACACACACACACACACACTTCTCCTCAAGCGTAATAGATTGCAATAGTTCTCTATTTTACGCATCATTGACACTTTCATTTAGACCCACGTGCCAAACACTGGAATACACTCCAATCCTGTTAAAGACATTTTCTAAAATATCATCAATGCCGCCGTTTGAATATGCATTATAGACAGACATACATAAATAATGCATTTTAGGGATTAGTGTAAGTATCATCAACACCGCCATTTGGATGCATGAGCCAAATACAGACACTTAAATTGATCCCATTATTTACAAGCTAAAAAAACTGCACACTTTTAAACAACACAGAGTAATGCAGCTGCGAGTATTTCTCACATTTCAATAATCTGAAACACCTTCTAAAAGCGTGTGGAGGTTTGCATACTTACTCTGCCAGCGTATCAAATAAGCAGAACCGCAATGAGAGAGACTGATCTGGCGGATAAGGGGGTCAGGTGACAGTACAAACTGCTTTTTTCTAATCCTCTCATAAAAGGTAAGCAACATTTTTAACAACCCAACTGTCAAATGAATGCCTTTGTGGGTTTACAGCTAATAGCGAGTCTATAATTAGACATGATTATGCCTGCAATACGTCAGATGAGTAACTACATGAAAAAAGAACTTTTTGTCAGTTTCTGTCCAACCCTCTCAGTGTGGACTGGGTCTTCTCCAGTGTGAGCCCAGCGCAAAACGAAAGCTAAGCCTACAGTGAGCTATGTCACAAGGACACAGGCAGAGCCAGCATGGGGGAGTGCATGACACTGAAGGCTCGCAGCATTACTCAGGGAAGAGGCAGTACCAGGTACCAAAGAACTCCAAGAAGCAATGCGGACTCCAAGCAGAAATGGCCACACTCTGGCAGCAGGCAGCCAAACGGGCCGTTTCAGTTCTGGTTGTGAAACACTCCCACAGCGGCTCTCTGCTGCTGTCACAACACTCTGGAGGAGTTCAAAGGTCAAAACCAACAGCACTTATTCTCAGGGTCTATCCAGACCAAACTTTCATGAACTCGACTAACGTTTCAAAAGTCACATCGTCCTCCATTCTCGCCGTTTATGTCTTCCTATCAAAGGTCAGTTTTGTATAAGGGCGCCCTGCCGCTTGTGACTCTAATTTTATTATGGTAAATCGGCCCTTTCATCTACAGAGACTCTGCCAAAGCCTTTTACTGCCAAGCCAGGTAACCATTAACCCCGAGGTGCGTTGGTGTGGTAACCTGGAGGACTCGAAAGAACAAACTAGAACACGGGCCGCCCAAAATAATTCCGACATCTCCAATGACCCAGTAAAAGCAGGTAGTTGGAAAACCTAGCAGACCAGTTGTCATTTTTAGGTGTGAGGATTTTAATCTGAGCCCCTCTCTGGTAAAGCGCTGCACATACCCAAAGCCAGAGGTGTTGAACAGTACCTACATATGCAAAACGGGGCATGTATTTATACAGTTTGTGTGAAGGAAACACGTTCATTTCCTCAGCAGTTTCACTTAAATTCTTGAAATGCCAATGACTACTGCATGGTGAAACTGAAGAAAATTTAAATTTTGTTACTTTGAGAGAAAAAAAACTATGTATAGGAAACAAAAAAGATATGACGTGGGGCGTCGTTAGCCCTATTTTAGGGGGGTTTTAGCCCTCCCCCAAATAAATGTACCCCAATTAATGAGGGCCATTTCCATCAGACCTCCCCCCCAAATACAGGCTTAGCGCCCCCTTTACAAACCTCTAGCAAGGCTCCTGTTTACTTCATAATCATGTAAGGTACTTCAGCTTCCATTAGTTTTGCCCCTTTAGGGTGAGATGCTGTGACTATGAAGAAACCCTGAGATTGGGGCAGACCACCTAACTTCTGGACTGCAGTGATCATGTGAGAAAAGCGGCTAAAGGTGTTAATCAGCACCCTCATCTCCACATCTCTCCAGCTCCATTTCACATACACCGTTATAGTCTATGCTAAATAATCACCAAAATACATGTCATACGTGCCAACCCCAGATGTTATCAGTAGACACAATGCGCTCTCTTTATGTCAAAAGCATAATAAAGGAGCGAGGCCGCGGAGAAAGGGCAGGTTTGGGGTGTGACCGCTTCAGGCTGGGGGTCAGGGGTGCCCGCTAGGTGCAGGGGCGGAGGTCAGCCGTACCCAGCAGCAGCAGCTTCACTTCTCTGGCCGCCTTCTCGCCATCCTCCCGCAGGTTCCTGTCGATCATCTTGGACCTCTCGGCGGCCGCCTTGTCCTCCTGACTGACCGTGCAGCCCATGCTTCACGACGGAGACACAAAAAGCAAAGTGTCACTCGACGGACCGCTTCCCCCTGAGCTTCCCCTTTCAATAAAAACCCCCCTTTATCCATCCGTATTCATGAAGTCAGCGGGGTATTTTCACCTTCACGCGTGGCAATACTCACGTTTGGGTGTTTCAGAAGTCCGTACAAACCGTCAGCGTACTCTTAACTTCGGCGTTTTGCTTCAGAAAACAGGAAACTAATAATCCATCCGTGTGGTGCGTTCGGAAATCTCACGAAGCCGGCGAGACGAAGTGTCGCCGATGGAGGGAAACTCGCGGATCTCAGGCTCTGAAGTTAGAGGCGGAATCTCCGAGAACAGCCTCTTAGAAACGGAGCATAACGGTCCTTTAAAAGTTAGGTGACGATGATGAAATGCCCACTAACGCGGAAAGCAAAGGTCCGACAACTGTAAATGGATCGAATCAGGGCGGACCGGAGGCGACGGGAATGATCGGATCGGATCGGAACCCGAAGGCGTCCGGTCCTGACTGCCAAGCGCAGATCTGAATAAACTCACTGCCTGAATCTGTCCAGCTCACTCCAGCCTTCTCCAGCGTTGCTGTGCTAGTCTGATTCAGCGCTCCGTCTGACTGCCGCCACACCCGCACCCAAAGTTCCCCCCCAACCGATGAACAGCCTCCCTTCAGGGGACCCGCCCTGCCTCCGTCACAACGCCAACCCGGCGGGATTATGGGAACTGTAGTTCGCGACGCAAAGTCGCCGGAGTCATAATCGCGGCTAAATGAAGCGTGTTTAAATAATAATGTATCAATATAACTATTTTATGTCTTTTATTTGAATAATGTTGAAAGTGTGATTTTCAGAAACTTGATTTTTCAAGTACATATTTTTCGTGTTGTGATCTTACAAATAACTGTACCCAAATGTTACTGATATGTTACTCATTAAAATGGTCTGCTATATTTTAAATGGTTAAATGGTATCTTAAAATTAGGAACTGCAACTAATGCAAACGGATGAGACAGGAGCTTAAGTACTGAATATGAACATTTACGAATTACACTATATCGGTGGAAATTTAGGAGAATACAGTAAAAACATGGACACCTCAAGTACAACAGCGCCACTGTGCGTGAGATACGCAGGACTGCTAGAGAATCCTTTAAAATGGGGGCTGAAAGTTCAACCAATTTTAATGTTCTAATAATATTAGACCTATATTGTAATATGTTAGAATCGAAGGGTGTAACGTGTGTATAATGCGAATCATTTTTCGTTATGGATGTGAGGGGGTGACATACAAAATGTATTTTGAACCATTTTATGGGGCCTGTTATCATTAACAAAGCGTTTTTCTAAATATTATTAGAAAAGATACGAAACACTAGCATGGAAAGTTCATTTTCACTAAGAGGTCCGTGTGTGTTTTTACAATGCATTAAGTGATCGCGATTGTGGTCGTGTCCATATTAAATATGCTTGAATGTGTACTTATGTTCATAATAAAATATTTGTTGTGCTGTTATATTTGTGGTTATGTTCAAATTTATTATTTTAGCCGATGCTGTTTGGAATCTCCTGAACATGACAAAAGCTGTAGACCTACAAAGTTGTTTACCTGCTGCATGAAGTGATTGAAGAGAAGCAATTACAAATACGTCAATGCGGAAAAAAAGACTGAAATAACACTCTATAATTATGAAAGTGCAGTACTGTTCAAAAGCATGACAAGTGTCTTGTTTTCATTTTTATTGCAACACCCATTGCAACTTCAGAAATGCATTTAAATGTACTGATAAAAACAAAATCAGACATAAGTTTTGTTTAAAAGCATTTTAAACGATTACATTTGTTTTCCCCAAACTAAAACATCTCTATTTACACTATGAAACTAGATATGCATCAAGAATAAAAAGGGTTTACATTTATGTACAATATATATAGATGCTGTTGTGCAAATCCAAAATTTGTAGAAGTTATGACTTTACTCATTTCATTAAATGAATCACATAACTACAGCTAAAGGTATAGAGGCAGTGCCCAGATATGATGGTCAGTCGCAGATCTCAATGGCAAAATGTCGCCATCTGGTGTTCAGTTTTGGCTTCTGTTTTGCCTGCTACACTCAGTGGGAATGGTGCTGCACAGTGCATCCCATTTGAATGTGTTGCCCGTGGAGTTCCAGCTGGTCAGTGAGGTACCGGTAACTAAAGCCACAAAGACGTTAAAGGTAGATGCGAACTCATGTGGGCAACAGTGAAACAACAACTGACCACATGGACTGGGGACGTTCCTGTTCAGGAGGTTTGTGCTTCATAACCGTTTAGTCTCATAGGGTAGTGAGTATTACAATGACAGACATACAACGGTACTGCACTCACTCTGGGACAAGAAACTGACAAAGCTCCACAGAGCAGTTCTACACAAACACCAGGCACACAGCAGATACAACCGAAACTCTGTGGTTTGTTTTCTGTGTTTAAGAAACCACCAAAAACACAGATTTTTAAGGGTATAAGAGTTTCACAGGGATGTTTCACTACAGAGAACCGTGACATCAGTTTTGCTATAAAGTACAATGTCGACCAGTGCATGAAGGCTCAGAACCGAGTGCAGAAACACAAATCAGGAAAAGTCAAGAATACAAGTAAAACACGCTACAAGAGACTGTGTTTTGTTTTAGACTGTTCCTGATTGTTGGCATTGGGGTTCGGTTTTAGGGCTTCAGCGTTCATGAGACAAAAAAGATGTAAAAGCAACGTAGAGTACCGAACATTTCCAGCTCTATGCTCAGGATGATCGCTATACTGAAGCAAAAACCACTTCAAATGTAATAAATGTGTTCTTCCCAACACTGATATCTACATTTCTTACAGCAGCCGCCCCAATGTTTCCTTTCAGTTCCTCAGATGTTGGCCAACGCCGGGTGCACTGCAGAGTGTCTGGAGATGCCGAACAGGAACTGAGTATGACGGGAAATTTGTGAAATGACATAATTATATTTGCATATCCTTATACTGTGTTAATTAACTTCTAATACTATTTTGTTTAACATACATATATTTCATTTTAAAAGTTACAAAGTTAAGTATTTAATTGGTCAGTTTGTGAATATTGTATGTAATTTAACGGGACAGCACTGTGGCTAAGTGGCTGACAGTGTTGCTTCACTACTCAGGGGTACTAAACTAGCTATAGTGTCAGAATTAGAGTCAGGTTCATTGACTGAGTATAATCACACGCACAGGGGATTTAATAGGGGTCCAGTGTATGACCTTGTACGACAGATTGACATACAGTAGATACATATACAATACAGTACAATGCACGGATACACTGGTTGTGTGTATTCTGTAATGGACTGGCATCCCATCTGGGACGTGCACATTGGTTGTGCTGCCAAGGGTAGACTCCAACCTCCCTCCATGATCCTGTACTGGATAAGCAGTTAGCAGATGGGTGGATAGATGAATGGATGGATTTAGTATAGCGGTTAATTGTTATGAACACGCAGAGCTTTTTTAAGTGTTCTGTCCGAAGATCCGTATTAAATCTCACTGTAGTGGTGCCACTTATCTCCATTCTAAACTTACATTTTAAATGTAAACCTACTCTGTAGTTCATACAGTATTATTAAACATAATCATACCACAATGACGTTCCATTAGCAGAAAGGGTCCTCTGTGTGTGTGTGTGTGTGTGTGTGTGTGTGTGTTTTCTATCACATTGAGATTGTAAGGTTATGTGTTATTTCTCTCCTGTAGAGGTGTGCTGCGACATAACAGCGATTGGCCAGAAATGACACCAGCACTGCTCAGTAATGTCTCTGACTATTGGCTGATGCATAGTGTTTGCACACCTAACAAAGCCTTTCAGCATCTGCCTTAAAAGACTAAAAGCATGCAACACAAGCGGAGCAGGATTTCTCCATGCTGGTGTTGGGCTGGGTCTCTTTTTCCCGATTAATGCACTGTACATGCTCTGGCATCTTTTATCCCACGTTTGCTTACTGTCTCCAGTGAGGTTCTGGTGTGATTTCAGCTGAATCCTCTAACCCGACACTTCTGTCTCTCACACCCAGAGCCCAGCATTTCTGCTCGTTTTCGGTGCAGCTGATCTCACATTAAGTCGGCTTGGCTGAGATTTTAATTGAATGCATTGTGAAACTTATCACAACGCACAGTAATAATGAGTTTTTACACTTCTTTCTCAAAAATTCTAAATATACCACATGGAAACGATGCCTGCTTGGGAAGCAGTGTCACATTGTGCGTTGCTTTCTGATCACGAGCCGAGATGTTTTTTTTTTGTAATTCCTGCTAACATTGCATCTCTTCTTTTGTCTTATGATGTTGTGCTGTTTTGTCATTTGTGTAGTTCACCCATTCCTCCAATCTCTACTCACTCTGAATTGTGGAAACCACAAAAATAACCCCCCAGGTTCTAAATTATAATCCTGTTCTCTACCTGAGCCAGCTTTCCAATAATATAATACTGTGAAAATGTGATTTTATGATTTCTGTAACTAGCATAACAGAATACACATATATTTATCTATCGGGTGGCAGGGACCCGGGAGGCAGGACGCACCCTGGATCTGATGCCAGTCCATCGCAGGTCACACACTCACACACTAAGGGCACGAAATAACCTGAAGGCATGTTTTTGGACTGGGGGGGAAATGGACCAAGCAGAGCAATCACTTATGGAGACAGACAGACTCCATACATACAAAACTTAGATCAGGAATCAAATCCATGGCTGTGATGATATGCTGCCCACTGAACCACCGTTTCCATTCTTTATATAGTTATTCTTTATATATTTTTTCTTAAATTAATTTTATTAGTTTAATCTGTTCTTTAGTTAATTGTTCAAAGGCTACAAGCTAGTAACTGATTAAATGAAAAATAATTACTAATTCATTCATTCAAAATCCAATGATATTAAACCAAAGATATAAAACGAAAAACCTAATTTGTCACCACTACTCGCATTCCTAACAACAAACTGGGTTAACATGACTGGAAAGTTAAACAATCATTTAGCTAATGCATTGAATTTAAGGTTGTTTCAGTTATCATTTTTGAAGTCAGCTCGATGAAGACACAGGATGAATAAAAACAGTGGAATGCACGGCGTACCAGGGGAAGCAGGGTCAGGAAAAGTGAGCATAGTTAGACCAAGGAGTCTGCTTTCACTAAGCACTAACACTGCAAAGAGCTCACGAGACACCTCACTGGCACTCACACTGATTATTCTTGGGTTAAAAACGTGAAACATAAGTCCCTTGTAACTAGGGGAGTGTTGTTTCCATACACAAACACATAACACAGTTCTGGCCTGCTGTGACTAAAGGTGTTTCAAGTACTGCTGTTGATCACTCAACTTTGTCTGGCCATAATTCTACCAGAACATACATATGAGTGTCTATGGCCTCCACCTGTATGGATTAGACCAGGGCCATGGTTTTTGGAAGGTTCAGGATCCCGCTGGGCTTCCCGTCTCAGCACTGCCATGGGCTGCTGATGGGGGGGGGGGGGGGGGGTGTGCCCAGCAGACATCCTGAAGCCTGATCCCTCCACACCCTTTGCATACCCTGACCCCCTGAACTGTTGGAAGAGATAGTGCATCCTTTATATCACATGATCCAAACGAAAGACAACTAAATAAAACAGAAACCAAGATACAGGAAAATGGTGGAGGAAATCCTAATGGCCACCGTTGGTATTTTTGCTTCCCGTTGTCCAGTCAATGATGATGAAGCTTAGACTCATTATCATAAAAATGATACCCAGTGCAGCAAAGCAAGTGGCCTGAAAGATAAAATAAGAGCCTTACAGCCATGAGGCAGTGTCACAGCAATGAAAGACAGAATTACAGCATTCAGACAGATTTACAGTAGTGAGGGAGATCTACGTACAGGACAGAAAAAGAGTTACAGCAGTGAGGGAGAGAGAACTACAGGACAGAATAAGAGTTACAGCAGTGACAGACAGTTAAGAGTAGAAACAGAGCAATCTATAACAGTGAGAAATTCTTAGAGAAATGAGGTAGAAACTGATAAATAAGACTGTTGGAGAGGCCAGCTGAGGAATGGGCACAGATACTCACCAAGATTTTTGGGGCAGAACGCATGGGTTCGTCCTCTCTGGGCACAATGCGAATGTAGAAGATAGCGGGGAAGATGAAGATGAGGCAGGGCGCTGATGTAGCACCTGCAATGGGAGATGGCAGACTGTAGGGTGACAAATGCACACACACATACTGTACACACACAGCAGAATCCATCAATACTACTGCTCTGTGAAATGAAAAATGAAAGACTCAAAAAGCACTGTTATATATGGAACAATGGGAGTATTTAACTGTTTATTCCTTACTCCTGAAGTGAGCTTTTGTTTTATAAGTGAAAAAAAGTACTGTAGATTTTTACTGGGGATTTTCTTCACAGAACATCAAAGCTCACCAATGATGCCAAAGATTCCCAGGATGTTGGGAGCGAAGATGACCAGCATGTCGATGAGCACGAGGAGAACGATGGCAATGGCGACGTGGCGAAGCCAGTTAAACGTCTTATTCGGGAAGAGCATCTGTTGGATCGCCCGGCGTACCTGCAGAAGAAGCGGGTAAGACTCTGGCTGCCAGCACCTGAACACCTGAAGAAGCTTCCGTGTCTAACATCACGTTGGAGGCTGTGTTTGGGGGTGTGCACAGCATTTCACTGTATCCAAAAGTCTGTGGGCTGAATCTGTCTGATGTCATGGCCAGTGACACAGTGAACATGACCACAAGATAAAAAAAAAAAACAGATTTCCTCTGGCAGTCCATCTGTCTACCTACATTCCAAGAGTTACATTTATTATTACAATTACTATTTTGATTATCATCTATGTAATTGCTTTATTGTTCTGTTTGCAGACTGGAAGAAAAATGACAAGTAACGATGTCGCTTTTCACATTAGCTTCAGTGTAACAGTAATTTGCTTGCTTTTTTATGAGGCTGGAAATGCAAATAAAAAACCCGTTTGTTAGGCTGTATACTGTAAGAATAGCTAATTTTGTTTTGCATCATTGTTTTAATGTGTGCCCTACATTAATTAATATGTAGATACCCTTGAAAATGTGGTTGAAATCCCTTGGGAGAAAGGCACTCTGTCAGTGAATAAATAAATGTGTAAATAAATGGACCAGGGTAGCTTGGGGCTGGATACTCACGGGAAATAGCACGATGGGCACTGTGAGCGTCACGGCTGTCAGCACGGCCAGACGCACACATAGGATGAGCGTGTCGTATGGGTCGATGCGGCTGTAGGTGTGTAACAGCTCTGCCTCCACGTTATCTGCAGGGGAAGCACGTAGCAGTTTTCGTCATCACCACAGGGTCCCCAGACACCGCTACATTGGGCCATACACTATACCTACCAATAGGGGGAGCAGTTACTCAAAGCTTGCTTTTCCTCTCACAATGATTTCAGTCATAGAAGGTATTTTGAGAAGAAATTTCAAATTCCAAATTTAGGGAGTTAACCACCAAAGGAACCACCAATGAGAACTATACCTCTGAAATACATTAGGAAATATCGGTAACACTTGAGGGGGCACAAATATTGTAGCAGTGCACTCTTACTTAATGTATTAATTAACCAGTAACTAAGTGTTAGTTAC
>JAODKF010000138.1:27492390-27517954 GCA_026779585.1 Mormyrus proboscirostris | reverse complement strand
CTGATCCCATGTCTGTTCATCATTAATAAATCATGACGATTCATGTATTTCATGCAGTTACTATATTTGCTCATTATTTGTACTTGAGTAGTAACTGAGTTACTAAGTTATTTGTGCCCCCTCAAGTAAAGTGAAATATCCATAAATACTCGAGGTCCAAGCCTGAAGACCACAAGGAACAATTCAATTCAATTTAGTTTTATATAGCGCCTTTCTCCCCACGGCGCTTTACATGGATGTGTTGTGATATATTATAACATCATTAAGACAGAATAATACAAAAACAGGGAAAAGGAAAGATATGAAAAAAGGGAGCCAGATGACAACAGAGGAGAGGAATCAAAAACTCCCAAGTAGGGAGAAAAGACGTCTGGGGGTCCAAGGTCAACTCCTGCCCATCCCCCCTGGGCATGCTGACATTATTGAGACAAGCAAGAGAATATGAGAAACAAGCATCCATCCAGACACCCCTATGCTCCATCTGTCAGGCAGGGGGCATTCGTCACACGTGCGTCCGTCTTGTGGCTTGGCTCTGCTTGAGCACCAGCACACGCAGCAGACATGAGAGACACTGAGGAGAAGGTGAGGGTGACGCATGCGGAGCTCGGCGGCCAGACGGACTGGCAGGGGGTCAGAGCTCACCGTAGAATGTCAGGTATCCAAAGAGAGCGGCCAGAAAGTACATAAAGTACATGATAGCGATGGAGATGTTGGCGACATGCTGCATTCTTCGCTTGGAGGGGCTGCAAACAGAGAACAACGCTCTGGAAAATCTCAAGATAAAGCTCACACGCACATCAAATACTCATACGAACACTTAGAGAAGCTGTTCAGTGTATTTTCTGTCCAATTCTTAAAATACTGCCGTTGTGGTGGGCTGCGTTAGATCTTAACTGAACCTGACAGATGTTGGGTCAAAGAGGAACCACTGCTGCCTTGGGTCAAACTCACATCCTGTACACACATTCCAGACAGAGGGGTAAGATGCAAAATGATTATGAAAGCAAGCTAATTTGCCAGCTGGATAATGTGCTGATGCAAAATGCTGCGACGGGGGGAAGTGATCCTTTGTCCAGGAAGGCAGCAGAAAGGCATGCTGGGAAGGCAGGAGGACTTACTTGTGCAGTTCTGTGTAGATAGGCAGCACCTCTGGATGGCACACAAAGGCAAAGGCGAGAATGGGGATGGTATAGGCTGTCTGAAATACAAAACAGCATCTCGTCACTACGGCTGCCGTGCCGCCAATCTCAGACCTTTTAGGCGAAGATACGTTTTACAGCCTTTACGGAAAGAGCACTGCAGCTTTAGACGCTAAAATCATTACCTGTATGCTGTCCGAAAATTCTGCAAAATTTCACATTCTCTGCTGGACCTTCTTGTGGCACAGACTTGTTAGGGTTCAGGCAATAGATCTTCTCATAAAGATGTGATGTCTAACATTCATCTAAATGTGTGACTGAAGGGTGAATGAATATATGAGCACTTTCTATCCATCTATTTCATCCCTGTGCTGTGCATCTTCAAGGCGTTCAGACAGCTCTCTCCTATCCAGACATATTAATGAAGTTTATAAGCAGTGGTGTGGAGAGTGAGTAAGACTGGTATGGCAATGGAGCAATTATCTGTGAATCAGCATGCTAATGCCTTTGCATCAGGCTGTATAAACCCGTGTTTCTCAGCCTGGTCTTTGGCGACCCCCAGACAGTCAAAATTTTTGCTCCAAAATGTGGACTGTCTGGCAGAACGCTGGGAGGGAGCAAAAATGTGGGGTCCACAAGGACTGGGTTGGTAAACCCTGGTATAAATAGCAGTATTTCTACTGAAGCAAACTGCAATTTAGTGGTGTCTGCATTGGCTTCAGCCGGAACTCTGTAATACCTGAACCTTAACACTCTCACCATAACACCGAACATAAGCCCTGCCCCAGTGCTCTAAAGATCTGCAGAGCGAGAGTAGAGCTTAGCATATGTGTGTGAACTTGTCTGCACTTGTCATAGAGCTTCTGTGGGCATCACCTGAGTGTTGAGGTTGAACATGCGCGGACTGCAAAGGCTGGCGGACCCCTGGCCACGGTCACCATGGTAACTGATGGCAGGCTCCATGGCAGCGCTGGTGTTGAGGATTATTGTGCTGTTGGAGGAGAAGTCTCTGAAGGGACAGGAAACCTGGAACTTTTTGTAGATGACCTGTGGGCAGAGGGATCACTCCATGGAGACCGTTGGTCCACTAGCTAAGACACTCCTGAGAGCACAGTGTGCACGGACTATCACGCAGACAGAACATTCCTACATAAAAAACTGAATAATTCAGAGGGAGAAATGTTCCTACACAAATGATTTGGTAACACTTTCTATGAAGGCTATATCTATAAAATTAAATGAACACATTTGTAACACATTATGATGCATTCATAAAGCATTATAAACATGGCTGCAAATATTTATAAAAAAGGCATAACATATTATAGCCATGTGTATTATGCATTATGAATGCTTTATGAAGCTCTCATCTATAATGCACTATAGATACCTACATAAAGCAGTACAAAGCATCCTTAATTCTTATACCAACCATTAAAATGCATTATCTATAGTGCATTATAAGTAAGAGCTTCATTGGAGCTAATGAAGTATTATAATCAACACTATGATGCCTTATGACTCTCAATAGAAAATGCTGTAATACTTTATTAATTCTTATACTGTCCATTATAATGCATCGTGAAGGTATCTATAATGGATTATGGCGAACAGCTTCAAGTACAGTGTTACCATTTTTTTTAAATTTTATTTTAAATTGGAAATTGTTTTCTTTCTGTTCTTATGGCAAATACATTCTTCGCATGTATGCATGGGAGGGGCTAGCCTGCATCCCTTTGGAGGTAAATCTTCCCCACCATTCACTGTGAAGCTGGCTTTAGACATACAGATACCAGGGCAGTGAATGTACCGCAATGAGGAAGAAGACCATACAGCTGAGAGAGAATCCACTGGTGTAGCCAAGGTACCCTAAAGAGGGGGGAAGCCCAGTCAATAACGCACAAAGACAGACAGACACACAGCATTGTGACTACAATCACTCTCTGACTCTTAGCATTTTTCTCCAATATATACGAAATTCTCTTGGATGTGGAAAGATATGTCCATCCATGCCGCAGGCCACAGACTCCTGGGCTAAGCAGTTATGGAAACTCCAGCTCCAGGCAGAGCGTCCGCCGACACCAGCCCCATCATCTCATGGCCTCATCTATTGCATAAAGGTGTGACAGCTGTTGCTCCATGAACTATGGTGAGACCCAGGGAGAGGGGAATGTTGTGGGGGGTGCAAGAGTGGATATATCAGTCATTATAATCAGTCATTAAGGCTATAAAGTAAATTTTTACTTTACAAGATAGACATACTCCACTGTTTTGGCTCACGGGGTTACTGGTTTATTCATTTTCAGTTATGTATGTTATATTGTTTTGTATGTTTGTTTGGCTTCCCTGCTCACTGGCGATGATAATAATTCCTCCTTCCATCCTCAAGGTTCAGTCCGTTACGCATCTCTTTGCCATCCAAAAGGACACATTTCTCACATGGGGTTTGCACTGCTCACGGGGACAGGTAACGCAAACAGGCCCCTTGTTTTTCCAAGCTGCGTAAGTAGACCGATGCTCTAGGTGCGGAGGCCTGGCTGGAAAACCGGCGATAGCTTGACCGCTGATGGAGGTCATGTAGGGGAGATTAAACGCTGACAGAGAGCATGCCGTTTCCATAGGAGCACCAATGGAGGTAAACGTGGTCTCCTTGCCTCTCCTACAGGCCACTTCTTGCACTTTCTGCCTCCATCCGTGTCGCACAGCCGTGCTGCGTGGAGGCCATTAGCGAACATTAATGCGACCATCAGTCATCAGTGTTTGCCCTGGATACACTGCAAACGTGCACGTCGGGGTTAAAACATGGTTGTTTCCCATGTGCAGGATATTCCTGGTCCAAACCAAGGGAAGGACTATACTTGGAGACTTAATGGGAATCGTTGCTTTCCTAGGCCTACAGAATGCAGCTTCGGCAGTGAAAATAAATCCCCAGAGCCCTCGGTTTCTGCTTCTCCAATTCCTTAGCAACATTAAATTATATGGAGGTCCAGACCTCTTTGTGAACCAGCATTCAATTTTGCTGGACAATCTGTTTACCACTGATAGTAGAACAAACAGGCTGATGTGAAATTGTGTCCATCGCACTGTGGTCCAAAACTACAGGGAATCTGTTTACGGAGGATCTGTTCAACTCCACCCACCCTGTACTTACCCCTCTCTGTGACCAAATGAGACACAGCCATAATCCCATCTATCCACCCTGCTGCCGGAATGACCTGCTTATGATTTTACTTGGGTCGCCCTGTTCTTACCCGTTCTGACTTGGTACATTCACACATTGGAACCAAGGATACAGACGACAGAGAAATTCCTGTACATCAGCCAGGCAGAGCTGCTGACCAAAATACATTTACACACATGAGAGTAGCGGCTCATGGGAGTTTTACTTACAAAAAAAAATTCTCAAGGCAGAAGATAAAATGATTGTCAATAACCAATCAGATTGTAGAGGAGGTGGTCCAAGCAACCAGGGGAGGCGGGACCAACCAATCAGATGTCTTAGTCCCGCCTACTCTAGTTGCTTCTCTTTGCTACTCTAGTTTCCTTCTGCCCTCAGAAGATTTTTGTGTAAGTAAAACTCCCAGCAACAGGGTGAAGGTGACAGGTGAGAAATTGAAGTGCATTCAAAGGAACAAAAGGGTTAATCTAGCATCTTTGCTCAATATGGCAGCACAAACAAACAGAGGGGAGTAATATCTGCTTACAAACATTAAAATTAAACAGCAAAATCAGTGATTGTTAAGAGCAACTCAATGTACTCTTACATAATGACAGTAAAGCTGAATGAAGGAGCCTCAGGATGTCGGTGAGCTTCCAGTGCAAGAGCGCTACGTCAGAGACAGACTCACCAAGCTGCTTCATCAGTGCCAGCGGGAGCACCACACTGATAGACAGGATGACCACCAGGTAGTTGCCGTTCAGGTACCACTCACTACATGAGATAGAGACAGAGAAGCAGGAGCTTAGCTGCATCACACAGCCTGCACAGACATCCTCATCCAGGAGGCTGTCAGTGTGAAACACATACAGGGTCACCTCACCCAGGATTAACACGCGTCTGTCAGACAACCAGAAAAAAGGGTACAGTCCTGCTACAGTTGTGTTTGGTACAAAGAACTTTAATGTACACACAATGGTACAAACATGTTCCTCAGAGTTTCTCTACCTTAAATTACACTAAAAGGTACATTTTCCTCAGCTAGGGTACAATAGGCAGACCCTTGAGGGTACAGCCCCAGTGACAAGTAACTGTACTCTCAAAGGTACAAATTGTTACTATTTTCTGACAGCGTACCTGCAGACAGTGGAAAACAGCAGCAGTCCGAGTGATTTCAGGATGACCGCCGGTTCAATCCACACACAGCATTAATTGAGCACCTAGTAGAAGCTTTACTAAACTTTCACATCTTATAATAAGGGGCCGTGTCAGGAGTCACATGACCATGCTGTAATACTCAGGAAGCACAGGTATTGTTGGCACACGTCTGCCCCCCAGAGGCCATGGCATATAACACACTTCTAGTGTCTTCTAAAGCTGATGATTATTTATATATCTGACTAACTGTTATGTTAACATGTCGTGAAAAAAAACCTAATGGACTTGAGCACTCATTAGAGGAATTCACTAAGTATAGGAAATCCTAATGAATCACACTGAATACTCCGGAGAAGGGAAATAAACACAAGCATTGTTTGATCCCAACCTCACAAGTCACAACCGTTATATATCACATAAATCTTTTGTTCACTTCGCTTATATGTCTTAAAGGGTATTTCAGTACGATCCATCTGTTTTCCATCTTGCTCATCCAGTGCAGGGTCAAAGTGGGCTTAGGAAGTACAGCGTTACGGGAATGACATCATACACATCATGTTATTATACACTTGCAAAACACAGTATGCTGACTGAACACACATCCATCATCTATACCTGCTTGTCCTAACCAGACTCATGGGGGTCCAGATCCTACCCTGGAAGCAAGGCAAGGGATAACCAGGTACGGGGCGCCAATCTATCAGCAGACACACACAGCATAACTCCAAATCAGCTCAGCATGCTTTTTCAGATGGGGGAGAAACCAGAGTATCGAGACCCAAATCCCACAACGACATGCAAACTCCGCACACATGGAGCCATGGTGAAAACCACCACGCCACCCCAGACAGAATGTCTTCATGGGAAATTGAAAATTACAACTGCAATTTCTCTGTAGGATTTGTACCAGAAAATGTTTAGTCAATTAATTTAATCTTGCGCCATAATCATGTTCTTGAACATCCGTTGCCTGAAGGCACATGGGTAATTCTGAGGTTCAGCATTTCACTGTGAAAGTAATTCTGCCAATATGCTAGGTGCCCCTTACATTTTCAATAGTCTATCTCATTATGACACTAATGATGATGTTCTTTGCAGAATAGACGAAACGCTTGGCAAGGCCATGAAGCAAACATGAGAGAGGTATCCGCCCAGGACAGCCAGTCTGCTTCCAGTCACAGCAGTAGCTCGCAAGCACCACCGCAACCCAGCTGTGTGGTCCTGAGAGCCCACAGAGCTACTGGAACAGACAGAAGATGCCATCTGCATCTCATCCTGGAATATCTGCTCCATCCCAATCAAAGCCAATCACTCCTACTATGCACCTACTCTTCCCAGCCTCCAACCTTTTGTGTTTCTATACTGGGGTATAATGGTCCCTCTGGGTATAATATGGTGTTTATAGCAGGTAACCTCTCAGTGGGATCTGTTAGACAGTCCATAGCCATCTGTCCTGAGGACGGACTTGATCTGCGTCTCTGACCTCATGGAGGGAATTAATTTCAGTGCTGCAATGAAGCTACATTTTTTGGTTAAGTTTCTTTAACATCCATTTTATCAGTACTGAACTGGGGATGTCTGCAGGGAGAGGAGGGGTGTCTGTCTCATTAATCTCGCTAGTAGACCACCAGGGAAAGAAGATAATTAACAAAGATCACACCTCACACTGCATAAGGGCCAGGCATGGGCTCATAATCAAGGTGTCCCGCACTTAATGATCACACTACGGTGAACATTTTGGTCTGGGTTTATACCAAAATTTATAATCAGGAAAGGACATTGGGTTTTACAGCTAAACTGTGCTCCACACAAGGACAGTACACTAACAATGGCAGAGTACTGACATTAATAGCAAAGCACACGTACTTACACAGGGCAGAGTACTCACAAGGGTGCTATGATTTGAATCTTGTCAGTAAACATCTGTTAATAGATGAATGACTCACCTTGTTGGCGTGTCCACCCCCAAAAAAGCCTGGATGACCAGAGGGAACTCGTACTTTACGATGTAGAGGTAACTAGACATGGCTGTATGACGAGACAGATGGCAAGAGACTGGTAAAGAACAAAACCATCGTAAAATGCAGAAATGCATCCTGTATTTCAGACAAGCAGCCACTTAATGGGCTGTCATAAGGGTAAAAGTCGCATTGTGTCGGCACAGCGGCGATCTGGTAGAAAAATACAGAGACACACTAATTAAGCAGCTCGGAAGTGAAACTGACAGGGTTAGACTGAGCAAAGGCATTTATTATCTTATTAAAGCATTGCTTGTGTTTGTTTATTGTTCCAGAACCTAATTTCTGTTTGTTTTGCCTGCAAGGGTTAGTGGGGAGAATGTAGCAGACCATCCATGACAGAACAAAAAATGGGACTGCAACATAGAGAGACTGGGATGATGAATGGGACAGGAAATGGACACAAAGGATCAGGACAGGCACTGGAATGAGGGTGGGAACTGAGACTGAGAGCGAAAGTGACACGACGACAGGGACTAAAACCAGGGTTAACTGAGACTGTGCAAGAACATATAATGGAATAAAAATATGAGGACTGAGTCTAGGAGAAAAAAATTAGGTCCAGGACAGAACAAAGTGGGATTGGGATTGAGATTGGGTGCAGGACAAAGACTGAAACTAGTCAGATTTACATACAGGGCCAAGGACCGTGACTGTTAAAATGGCAGGGACAGAAACAATGTAAACAAGCAGAGATGGAGAAGCACAGGGTGAGCCTGCCAAGACGGCTGCTGGGGGAGGCTCCGAGGCCTGTCGCCACACCAGTCCGCACATCCACAGACACACAGGCAGAGAGAAGGGGCCCATCAAAGACACAGTAATGAAGACAAGTGGGAACGAAGTGTCTGGAGTGCAAAGGCAAACACTGCTTATGGTATCAGGACATAATGGGGGAAATTGCACCATTATCAAGATGGTGCCAGGACCGAGATGCACCTGATTCGCAAGAGACTTACCTCCGATGTTCTGCAAGGTGATGGCAATCCCAGCAGCCATCTTCCCCGTGGTGCCGAACGCTCTGAATCCCAGCTGCTCATAGGCTCGGATCCCTGGAGCACAGACCACAGCAGTACTGCCCTGCACATCTGCACCACTCACACCGTCTTTGTTATCGTCTTTGTCTTACTGTTTTTTTTAGTGTATTTTATTACACTCTGTACACTTTAGATATATTAGATCTAGTATAATATGTTATATATTCGCTATTAATACAACACAGCAAGTGAATTTGCCAGAACAAGCATTGCACGAGAAGTACTGCATGTGACAAATAAAACTTTGAACTGTGAACTTTGCTGCTGCTCACAGCTGCATTTATACGGCCTGGGATTGAACTGACTATTCCAGGCATATGCTCCTACGTTCTGGGGCTAAATCCTTCACTAACCACACCTCCCAACAGAGCCACATTCGTTTCTTCAGTCAGCCTCCTGCTGTGTTACTTATCTTGGAAATAAACCAAAAAACATTATAATGTAATATTATATCTAATTATATTATGAGTATAAAAGCATACAATCTGCAGTAACATTCCAAATTCATGTTCTAAAACCACCTAACAATGTCATGCGATTAAATCCCCACACCTCATCTGACGCCAGATGAAGGCGCCAATGAAGGACACGTATGACGAATGACGACACGCTCTCAAAGCAGCAAAATGACTCCTATGAGCTGGGTTTGGGCAGCTATGCAACGTTACGATGCCAGGAATGGGCAGGGAGCCATGCATCCAGATGGGGGGGGGGGGGGACCACTTACCCACAATGCCTGAAGACTTGAGCAGCAGATGAATAGAGTAGGATGAGAGGGCAGCGACCACAGTGAGGAGGAATCTGCAGGATGGAGTGTTTCTCTGGTTAACAGCTTCATCGTCATCATCTGCCATAACACTGACACTTTACCCTGTGAATAAGCCTTTAACCTGCATCCTTCCAGAAGATTAATTAGTATTTGCACTTTAAAATAGAAACTATTTAATCTATCCGGGACACATGAAAATACTATCCATTCATACAAGCACATCAGGAGGATATTTCTAGGGGGAAAATATTTACAGAGAGAGAGATCAGAGACAGCTGAGCAGGGACAGGAGGAGCAGAGAGCCCCATGCACAGGGGAGACCACAGGTCCCCCCAAGACAGCTTCGTGCTTCAGCTCCTGACATCTGCACAAACACCACAACATGGAAGTTTGTGGAGAAACCTGATCCGCCTGCTTCCTCCAAACGGGGCTTGACTCTCCGCATCTGATTTTAAAATTTTGTTTCTCCTGGCAACAGACACCGGACTCCAAGCAGCTTTTGCCCCCGCCTCACCTCTGCCCCCCTGTGATGGGAGGAGGGGGGCGGAGGAACCCCCGCGAAGGGGTGGAAGCACATGAGGGTGACATGGGGCTCAGGGGCTCAGCTTCACGGCCCACAAATTCCTGTCACAGCCAGCCAATTTGCAAAAGGAGACATTTCACCAATTCGGTAAGCAATTTTATCCAAAGCAAAATGCAGGAATAGAGAAAGCATGACCAGCCAGATCCTGAAGCATTTGGCGTTGAGGGCCTGGCTTAAGGACGCAACAGCAAAATTACTCTGCGAACCACAGGATTCAAGCCAGCAACCTTCTTATCGCAGGAGCAGCACAGGTAACCCGCAGAACCACACACCGCCTGAACAAATCATATGCAGTTAAACAGGTGGTAACCTGATCATCCTCAGGCTGCTAAAGGTAAACTCCAGGAAAGAATACTGATACCAGACAGCCTTGTAGCTCTGAGAAGCCCTTATGTCACCCCTGCATCCTATGGGCTATTCTTACCCCACCAAGCCCTTTAAAGGTCACCTCCCCTACGCAGAGACGCCTGACTTCTACAGGGCACCAGGGGACATTGAAGGGGCAATGCCACCTTCCCACAGCACCCAGCCATCTCTTTTGTTTTTCGCTAAAACCCACACACAACGGCCGCCTCTGTGCCGTAAGTTCTTCCGGGGATGTGGTCCACCGGCACCTCTCTCCAGGGGCACAATCATCTCCATTCAGCCGTCGACGGGGGCAGCTGGCCGCTCCGGCCGCAGCTGTGAGGCCCTGAGGCTGTGAGGCCCCGAGGCTGTAAGCCCGGGGCAGACCTGAGGCTGGCTGGAGGTAGGTGCCTCACATTCCTGTGAGGTTTGCACACGCGATTAAAGCCACGGGAGAAAGTAAAGCATTAGCGCTGAGGTGGTTTTCTTGCTTGTTCCTGGGTCCTTACGGTGCTTCATAATAGACTGTGTGCCTCTGCTGGGGGAAGCTGAGACTCAGCTTTGGAAGCCTTGGGTTGTTACCACACTAGAGTGCAGTAAACACCACAGGATCACTGTCTGCCTGCCCTCCCCTCTCCCCTTCGCCTGTCTGTTACCACGTCTTCCTGCCTCCGGCCCTCTAGCTCACCGATTGCCGTTAAACATTATCTCTGACATCCACTAACATTTTCCTCACATCCGCTGACACGTATGTTTCCACGTGTACCACGAGACACGGAGGCCGCCGCATTCGAGTCACGTTCCCCTCTGTGGACCCGGCAAGGTCAGACACGTAGCGTGCGGCTGCCGCCCACATGAAATCTGCCACACCAGGCAGCTTGACAAACTCTCCGGTAAAAATAGAGCATGGCCTAGACATGATCTCTGGCTGAAAACCTCCGTACTGCGCTTTTGGGTCAACACATTCTTACGAATCTAAATTTAGTGACGGAAGACCAGGGCAAATATTAGGAATAAGAGCCACACTGCGTATAAATAAATAGTGTCTGATGCGTTCATCTACAATGCCAAGGTGACCATGGCAGTGCCAGGAGGACCTACAAAGAACCTTAGCTAAACTGAAACAGCAGCATATGATACAACGATTTTCTACTATCTTTAATAAAAGGCAACTTCACAAGGGTGCATAGCATTACATTATTAATTATTACATTATATGAATCAGATTTAGCCCAGATGTAAAGCCTGCAAGTTCCATTCCTCCTCCGCAGCATTTTTTTGTACAGCATTGCAGAACGACACAACATCCCTGTCTCTGAAAAAACATTGAACTGAAGCATTAATTGTAAAATTAGATGTATTTTACAAGGAGATGTAAATTGTAAATATACTATTAAACACCATGTTCTCCTGGGTTCCTCTGGATTCAGCAGCAATAAAAGGCTTTAATTAAATTTTTTTTGCCTGATTTACTAAACCTGAATTTTGAATAGGTTTTGCTGACATCAGAAACACATCTGGCATTCAAACAGGATTCATTTGACTGGTGAATTAACTGCTACTTTTAATCCGTTCTTGCTACACGTTCTTTGGTGCATTTAAAGTAATAGTGAAGCTGAACAAATCTCTCTCTGGCTCCTTCATTGAGCTCCTTCCACATGCAGTCAGAGAAGGTCACAGCGAATAAAGGAATATTGGAAGCTTTTCATAAGGCTCCGGTTAAGTGCCTGTGGCGACACAGGCATGAACACAGCAGAAGGCCACTACTCCATCCATCCATCGTCAACCACCTATTCTTAGTCAGAATCGCACACTCCCAGGCAGCACAGGCTGGGTCATGCCCCAAACCGGATGCCAATTCGTCACAGGGCACACACAAACAGGCACATAAAATCATACAACAGAGCCAGTTTAGAGGTCTCATGTCTTTGGACTGGAGGAAGAAATCAGAGTACCAGGAGGAAAGCCACATGACACAGGGAAGACACACAAATTCCAAATGCACAGAGCAGATCCAGGATTTCAACCCCTGACCCTGGAGGTGTGAAGCAACAGTGCAGAATGGCAAGAGTGTAGAAGCTAAACCACGCCAAGGACACAGCCTGAACATTCAGTGCGGTAATTAAACTCCAGCTATAATCCACAGGGGAAGCCTTTGATCTTTCCCTCAGGACTGCATATGGCAAATAGCATACGGGTAAAGCACAAGATAAACTCAGAGCAGTAATTTCACATCAAGATGAGCCTGGGATCCACTAATCAACACCTGCGTAACACTAACATTGCAAGTTTTCTTCATCGGGCTCAAGTAAAATGCTGATGTTTGTTTGGATGCCTTTTTCAGGTTGAAAAGCAGGGCCCACTATCAGTCTGTGTGTCCACGTGCGGACGCACATAGGTAAGGTATTCCGCTAATCAGAGTCACATGCTTCTCGGGCATTTGCACATACCTAAACATCTGCACAATGAACCATTTTGTTCAAAGTTTTCAAGGCTAGGCCTCTTCAAAAATATACTGACAACCTCAAATTTCAGATTCCACTGAGGATAAACATTATCCATTTTCAGGGCTGCTTCATCTGTCATATTTAACAGTGCCTCAGTAGGCTATAGTGACTACAAACATAAAAATGCTATTTACTGATGTGGAATATTTTGATATTTTTATACAGCTAATGATCAAAGCTAAAGATAAACAGCAATTATTGAACTTGCATCTATTAATACATACACCTATAAGGGATGAACAAGATAATGGAGATGCTTGAAGGAAGTAGATGAAAGATATAGATTTATACACTCCAGAACTTCTTATAAAACTTCAGTGTTTTGATCAGGTGATCTGAAAGCCCATATAAGGTGATTAACTTTATGATTAACATAAAATCACTCCTGGGAGTTTTACTTACACAAAAATAATCTGAGGGCAAAATGAAAACTAATTGGTTCAGAGGGATAACCAATCAGATTATAGGGGAGGTGGGTCCATGCAACTGGAGGAGGTGGGACTAACCAATCAGATGTCTTGGTCCCGCCTCCTCTAGTTGCTTGGACCCACCTCCTCTACAGTCTGATTGGTTATCGCTCATTCTGCCCTCAAAATATTTTTGTGTAAGTAAAATTCCCATAAGTCATGAAACCATTAATCAGTTTGTTTAGCAGTGTCTTCAGGGAAATCATCATCTTGCAATATGAGAACATCATGAGGGAACTGTGCTTGCATCATAGGATGGATCTGTTCCTGTAAAGTGGCCTCATATTCCCTGGCTGTGATATGTTCATTCTCAAATCAACAGATATTGTGGGTTGGCATCCACTGGCTGTATTCAAACCAAACCCATTCAATTGTAGCAAAAAGTGAGAATGATGACTCATTTAGGCTTTGAGTTGTTTAAACTTCGTTATGCATTATAATGAACTGGCTTTGGATACAGGTATTTCCTGAACTACTGCCCTGCCACTGTACTGCCCTTTTTGAAGCTCACAACATAGTTTTTGTTAAGGCTGGGTCACAGATGTGCCGTTTCTGACAGGGAGTCATCTTTGAGGTCGCTCTTGTGTTGTTTAGCAGCTATTCACAATCTATTCCTCTACATGTTTGCACTTAGCAGAAAGCTCTGGTCCATGGAACAATATGTGTGATATTGGGTTAGCTCAGCCAGCCCACATGGTTTATTTTGGAAGCGCAAATATTCACCAAAGCCAGTGCTGTAAATATGGATGAACAAGGCTATAAGAAAGTTCACTGGTGAAATTTCTGCTTTTGAAAGTAAAAATAAACCTTGATCTTGTAATGCATTTAGAATGTATTGGTTAGCAGTTTACTTAGATTTTAAGTGGTTGGCCCCTAATTTTTCCATTAGCCCTGTTGTTTTTATTGCGCAATTTACATAAATGAATGTGTCAAGTTATAGCTGAAATTACTACCAATACACTACTAATTGTCATACAGTCTAATATGACTCATCTTTGTACTTCAAATGTCTGCGACCCAACTGAAGGCCAGTGGGCCCTGACAGAGTATCAGGTTGCAGGCCAGATTCAGGTCATGTTCATCTTTGGGCTTGGGTCGAGTTAAGGTTAGTCTTTTATGTGCAATTTAACCATTTAGCTTATTTGTACTTTCCATAGCACCCCTAAGCATCCAGGTAGAAATGGAAGAAAATACGGCAAAATCTCGCAAATGTCTCTGCATACATATCCGACATATATCTACACAAATTCAGGTTTGGATCCGGTTTGATTCATTTTTGTTATTTACTAGTATTTTTTCAGCCTGGGTCGGGTTCAGTCTCAGGGCCTTGGGTTCAGACTCTGGCCTTGAGCTTTAATTTCAGGCCTGTACAGGACTCTACTGTACTTGCATTTATAACTTTGATGCAGAGTTAAAGTCCTTTTTTCTGGGGTGTTTCCATTATTTTGTCCACCCCCCCCCCATAAGCACATATAATAAACACATACAAAGCACATATAACACACATACTATAACATGTAAATGCATGTCTAGTATTCAGTCACACGACTCACAGGAAGAGGACAATCCCAGTGTTGGCCATGGCGTACGCCAATCCCAGAATGCCACTGCCCATGATGGCATTCCCCAGGTTGAAAACTGACATTCCGAAAGAAGTCTTCCCTTCAAACTGACAAAAAACACAAATAAGTGAAGGGGCGATTCTGATTTAATTCATGAATGTGCGGAAAGGGTTTCCAGACCACAATGGGACTCACATCAGTGAAGTTTGTTGTTTTCACGTTGTCCATGTCAGGCAAGAAATCTTGGCTCTCTGCCACATTCCCCTCCGCTGTCTGGGGCCTGTGGGGACTTACATTGAACACCAGCATTAAGCTATATGCTTAAAGCGCCTTAGAATGCTTTAATTAAAATGTTTAAAATGCTTTAGCATCCATGACAAGTTAATGCCTCACTAGAACATGTGTGTGTGTGTGTGTGTGTGTGTGTGTGTGTGTGTATTATACGTGTATTACATTATCGGGACCAAATGTTCCCCACAATGTAATAAAAACCTGTTATTTTGAAGTTGTGGGGAACATTTTTCAGGTCCTCACATAAATCTGTGAATGAAATCAAAAATCTAAAGACGCCAAAAGTCTTGTTTTATGTTTAGCTACTTATGGTTAAGGTTAGGACTGGGTAGGGGTTAAGGATGTTATGATGGGCTTAGAGTTTTCCTCATAGAAATGAATGGAGAGTCCCCACAAAGATATAATTCCAAACCTGTAGGTGTGTGTTAGGGTGAAACCTGAAAGATCTCGACATACCTGGAATTTTGGGGGCTGTTTCTACACAGTGCAAAGTGTCACCGCAAGAAAGCAGAAAGGCAACAGAGATCACACTTAAAGACGCAGGTGCAGTACACACACCAAAGGGTTACCCAAATAAAGTCACATTCCTGCACCACTCTGACAGCAGGAGTTTCATCTTTACAGTTAATCAATCACCATGTTTTCACTCAGTGATTGAACAAGCTGAGAAGAACCACTTAAATAAACACGGGAGCACTGACCACTGGGACAGTCAATGCTACTCATTTCCATTGCACTAAGACATCATAGCTCATGTACATGACAAGGATTAGTTCACCTACTAGTAGAGTACATGGGGAGGATCAGGCATCTTACTGATTCAATGGTCAGGGTTAGTCCTCTTACTAGCAGAGAACATGAGGAGGGTTAGTCCTCTTGGTGATAGTTAATCCAGGTACGGTACATGAACAGAGTTAGTCCACTTACTGGTCTTTCCCCTCTGGCAGCATCTTCCCCGGCCCCTTTGACTCCTCCCCAAGGTCGTGACCCTTCCCATTGGGAATGATGTTCATCTCTGACTGGGCAGCAGGTTCCATGGTCTAAGTGCAGATTATCCCGGATCCTGTGGACGCTGTGAGCAAAGCTGATGTACTCCTTCCCTCAGGGATCTGGGGAGACACAAGGGACTCTGAAACATCTGTGCTCCAAGGAAAGGAGCCAGAATAACGGGGGCACTTGGAGTACGTGTGGGTGGAGGTCAGGTTTAAACAGACCGTGGGTGATTCTTGTAACTATATGCTTGTGTATGTATGAATTTGGGCAAGTGTGAAAACATGCATGTGTGATGTCGGAGTATGTCTGTAAATACGTGTGTATGTGGAGGCACCAACTTCCAGACTCATTACTCACTACCCCAAAAACATAATCTTCATTGACAATGCCATTGATATATTTCTACTCAATTTCAATTTGTCTGTATATTATTCATTATAATTGTCATTTGTTCTTCCATAATCAATCTCCAACTAGTTGCAAAAACGCACCATTGACCTGGTCCATTTGAGTACCTTGGGGTGGTGCTACAGAGACATAGATGTGATCCATGTACTTTTGGAATTGACCTCATGAAAGGGCTTGGAAAATGTCTAAGGATTTCTGTACGTCACGCTTAACTGCACACGACTTCATAAGAAGTGCTGAGGGACCATAGTGGGTCAGAAGTCAATCCCTAGAAGGCACAAGGCATCCCAAAGCCAACCCATGCAGGGCAGACTGTAGACTACACAACATCCCTTCCATAAATCCTCTTTCACTCTCATGATGAACACAAGACTTGTCAAAGTTGACTAAACGGTGATCAAAATACAACCGTGTGCTAAGCGGTTTTAAGGGGAAACAGACTGAATGTGCTTTCAGAGCGCTCTCTGGGAAATGAGTCTGAATTCTAAACTCCATTCAGGAATGGGAAGGAAATGTTGACAAGAAAAGAGAAAATCTAACACCAGCTATTGCCTGCAGTGGTGGGGGGGGGGACAGTTCAGGAAGCTGCAGCCCTCCCGCAAACAATGGGCGTTTCCAAGGCGTCTAATGCAGCGCTGAATGGCTCAATTCCCCGTGTCACTGGCAGGTATTTTCTGCCCAGTCTACAAATGAGCGCGAAGGGTGCTGACATGGGTCTGAATATCCGCCCTCCCCACCGTCCTCATCAAATTATGGCTTCAGCCACCACTCTCCCAGTGGCCCCGAAGCTCGATCTCAGGTTCAGCAGTGTCCCCAAGCAGACAAGGAAGCTGGTATGCAAGTAGAGAAAACAGCTGTGGTACAGCTTCCAGGTTCCTGTTGACGGGATCGGCCTGCTCCGTTTTGAAAGAGCGCTCTTAATTTCACATTAGCTATGCAGCAAAAGACTGGATTGAGCCTTCTGTAAACAGGGGGGGGGGGGGAGTGCGGACACTGAACCAGTGGGGCCCAGTGGAGAAGATGAAAAGCAGCAGAACCAGATCTGACCAGCTTAAAACCAGTTCTGGCCCTTGCCAGAGAGCCTTTGTGTGTCTGTTTTTGCTTTCTGATTTTTTTTTTTAATTAGGAAGGGTTTAACATAACAGCGCTCTTCATCCTTACAGTGCTCCAAGCTCGTTCCTGGCAAACCGTCAACACTCTCACACCCCCCGTTTAGCTCCGGGGTCCCTTGTGGCATCTACGTCTCACTGCCTTTGGAAAAATGAAACACTGCTCCGTCTGAGAGCTGAATATCTGATGGCTGCATCAGATCCGTCCGGACCACCGTCCCACATTACCGGTTCCATCAACCACGTTATGCGCCTAACTACGCAGCCGGGGTCTTCTGTTCCCCAGCTAAAGCCGGGCAACGTGGCCGGGCAGCAAAGCACAGCGCACAAAGCGGCGTGTTATGCGGTTTCCTGGGAACAGCCCGGAGAACAGTGGGCCTATTGTGCCAGCATCATTACACCCCAGGACCCCTTGGCTGCAACTCGCCAGGGCACTTGAGGGCTGAAAAGGTGATTCAGGGGCCCCCAGTTGAAAAAACAGCAACCTTAAATTCAGCAGATGCCAGTGCCTGGGCTCATGCAACACAAGCTTCCCCCCCCCACCAACCAAACACCCCACCAATCACAGACAGGACAGTCAGCACGAGCAGTGGAGAATAAACGTGAGAAGCTGGAAGCCCCACAGAGAGGCCATCTCTCTGTGGGGGGGCCTGGCAGGGTGTGGAGCGCAGGCCGCCTCGGAGGACAGAGTATTGCCTTGGCGATTCCAGGCATCAACACAACTCAAAGTTACTAAAGCAACACACACATCCCCTATGCAGACAGGCGTCAACACATCAGTGCAGGCATCAAAATATCTACTGGGTTAAACTGAAGATACCAGAATGTTGTGTCCATATAGAATAGACAAGAAGGGACATGGCTAGTTCCTAAAAAAGACTGCCCCCCAGCCCCGCCCTAAGGGCCACCGGCAGAAATGGACAAATTCTGAAAGATCACATCATGTGTTTAAGTCTTCCCCATGATGCCCCAGACAGCCAAGAACTGTGACAACCTGAAGGTCTCTGCACCAGACCATACGCCCTCTCCTACATCCAGTCCAGTATGTACCATACGCCCTCTCCTACATCCAGTCCAGTATGTACCATACGCCCTCTCCTACATCCAGTCCAGTATGTACCATATGCCCTCTCCTACATCCAGTCCAGTATGCAGCCGGCTCAAGTCAAGTTGTCTTGACTTGGGGCAAACGAGCAGATTTAGTTCTTTTTCCCATCAAAGGATTATGTTGTTAAAGCTTTCTGACATTTTAGGAAATGCCAGGGACAGGCCGCCTTAATCAAGCATCACGTTCTTAATGAAGAGCTGCTTATCTTACCAGAGTCACTGCATAAATAGGCATTTTCACTGCTGTTAATGTGTCCTGCTACGGCAAACGGAACTTGCCAGATTGCCCGACACGGGAGTTAGTGGCAGTGCGTTAGGTTCAGGCTGGATCTGCGCAAGCTGCTGACGTTATTGGGGGTATCCTGTAACACTGTAGTCTCTGCTCTCCAAGCACATGACCGGGACGCCATATTCCTGGGCTATTGAATGCCCGGGATACTCATATCCCTTTCAACATTAACAGATTTTCAATGTACAGCCAGATATCTGGTGTGTCCCAAAGGCTTCCCTCCTTTACAGCTCCTGATCATTCATGGTGGAGTTCGGCTGGCTCAAGGTGCTCGGGCTGCTGTCTCTGAAGAGGAATGCAAAGATTAAACCCCCCAGGTGGGGAGGTGCACAGAAAGCTCTCCTGTCTAAGTCGATGATTTTAGAGAAATCGCCTTTAAGGCTCTGAATCATACCAACAGTTCCTCACTCTATCTGAAAGAGATTCTTGGACAACAGACAGAATGTTCCAGTAGAATTAGAATTTAGTGATCAATGGTCATTGTTGACACACCACAGCACACAACAACAAAATGCATTCTCTGCATTTAACCCCTATGTGACATAGCAGGGGGCAGCTAATTCAGCACCCGGGAAGCAGTGCTTGGGGGCGGTACCTTGCTTAGGGTACTTCAGTGGTGCCTTGCTGGTCAAGGAATCGAACCTGCAATCTTTCACTTGTAAGCGTGCTTCCCTAACCATTAAGCCACCAATGCCCACAGAGAGACAGCAGTGAGGCCGTGGGCAGCAAGGACCTTGAGAACTGCATCAGTCGATTCCGTCACTACAGGGGGGTGATGTCACATGTTCTCCAAACTGACGCAGGCGAACAGCATCCCCCCAGCACAGGAAGTTATTCCAATGACATTCCAGCAAAGGCCGTTTCGGCCAGATTAAGGGATTAAACTTTCCCTGCTGCTGTCTGATGGCCTGCTGTTTTCTGGACAGCCTGACAGGATGCGTATGACAGGATTAAATCTCAATGGGGCAGAAATTGTGATAAACCACAGGCATGTCACACTCACATCTCGTTAATCCTTATTTAAATATACATTAATCAAAGTCATCATTCATGTCATTAAGATAAGTGTGTTGAAGCAGCCTTGGTCCATGTGCAGGACGGTGGTGCAAAGGGGATCCTGAAACAAAGACATTTACATCAGACATTAAACTCGCTGACAGATAGTGACAGATAGTCACAGACAGCCTATTGAGCTTCGTGCGTCAAGGCATTACAGAGCTCTTCGTCATAGACATAAGATTCTGAGGCCCCCTGAGATGCTGCAGGAGATGAAGGAGGCTCACCCTAAATTTAGATCCTATGATCCAATCTCCCCACTGCTGACACCTGCATAATCACTAACCCCAAAAAGCAAAAACTGGACATCCATTTGAAAGCTTTAACTCTATTTTTATTATGCCCTGTCAAAATAATGTCAACTCCTGGTGACCGTATAAATAGCATTGTTCCAGAACTTGCTGTCTTCTACACAGTTCTTAAGGTTTCCCTAAGCTGTTTTTGAAACAAGTCCATCCATCCTGTTTCTGGTCACCTTCAACTTTACCAAGCCTTATGGTCTTCTCCTATGTGCAATGTGAGAAAGCCCCAGTCTGGTCGTTGTGTAGAAATTCAGTGTTGAGTTGTGTCATCGTAAGGCCTTTCAACAAGGCCCTTAACCCCAGCCGCATACAGGCAGCTGCATGCCAATTGGCATAGCTTAATGGCCTCAAGGCTATCTCATTTCTGTTAAAAAAAGTTTTTTTTTTAATTTGTCAATGTAAAATTAATTAAGCAAGAATTCATCTGTTTCTTTTCATTATTTAACTGCTACTTTAACAACAGAATAAATGGAAATGATTTTTTGGAAATGTGGTACGAACACTTGCCATCATATTCATTAAAAGAAAATCTCAGTGATCCCTGCTTGACTGAGGTCCTTTATGAATAAGCACTGAATGCTTATATCTGTCATGAGTCACAGAACCGCACCCTCCAGCCAGCTTAGACCTTCCCAAAGCCTATTTAATTTTCTCCACTCAACACAAACACATTTTTAGCACCTGAAACTAATTTCCCCAGAACCTCTATAAATAATCCTTTGTTAGGTATTGGGAGTCACTCCATACCAAGTGTTTTCCCAGATCTGTGATTTGTTCTGTGATCCTTCTGTGTATTCCAACCTACTGTCTGTATTTACCAACTCTGACTACTAGACTCTACCACTGGTTTGTCATTGTCCTGATCTGACTATTAACATGGCTTTTCCTGACCAAGATTCTTGGATTCTGTTCCGAGTTACAAGTGAAGTGAATATGGAAAAGGGATGTAGGCTCATGTGCTTTGCAGAAACTAGGCCTCGAACTCAGGCTCCCATTTCCGTGGTGGCACTGAGCGGTTTTCCTGTCATGCAGGTCGACAGTAATGTGCAGAGGAAACAAAGAAAGAGGGGGATTTGCTATTTTTGTCAACAGCAGATGGTGTAATCCAGGCCACATCACTGTAAAGGCACAGGGATGTGAGGGAAATATCGAGGTGCAAGCTTTGGGACTGCAGTCATATTACCTGTCATGGAATGTTTAACAAGCTTACAAAACCAATCCATTACAGACAGAGGTGGAAAGCTCAGGGGCAGAAAGTACAAATCCAGACCAAGTTTTGTTTCAACCCACCAGCTGAGTACTCTCTGACTGTGACTCTTCATACTCAACTGGTTGGTTGGAAAAAAAACATAGTCTGGATTTGTATTTTCTGGATCTGAACTTTCCACCTCTGCCTGTAATGGATTGCTTTTGCGAGTAACTTCCCCAACACTGCTAATCATAAGCAAACTGCAACACCTCAGCACCTTCATAACAATCTCTAGGGATTTCAATCATTTTTCTCTTTCATCCACTTTGGCCAACTTCTCTCAGCTCATTAACTGTCCAAGAAGAGAGAATCTTAGACTTTTATTAAAAAAGACGCATGGAGCGGAATGAAGAAAATTCCTGGCTACAAGCCGACCAGTAATAATTTGATCAAGGGAATGATGCAGGTTGTTGCCCCCTGTATCACGGCCGAGCAATGAGGCAACTGCGGGGGTCCCACTTAAATAACTAATTGAACTAGACAGACAACACAGACGCGAGGTACAAGAAAGACCAGAGCAGGCTGTTGTTTTTGAGAAGACTAAGGCGTGCAGCAAGCTGTTACAGGTCTGATCCAGGACTCCCTGAAGTCAGACGCAAAATTATATTAACTTCTAATATTATTCAAATTCGCTCTACAGAAAGATACAATTGAATTACATCAACCTCAGAACTATTCAACAACCGTTCCTCATCTTCTGTCAGGACACTCTGAACTGTCTTTAAATGGGTGCCAACAAGGAGACAAAGAAGAGATAATCTATATTTTCAGTAATGCTTTCTAGTCTGGCTACACTCCGTCTAACCAATAAAATACAATTTGTTACATCAAATACCTGGATCCCCCTCAATTCATTCAGTTGCTACTAAGAGTGTGACCTGATCAGGAGAGAGTAACAATTATCATAATAAAGCGGTGTGCTCATTATCATCTGACATCTTAAACAAATTGATGGAGGCCTCTTAACCAGTACCTGTTATCTTAAACAAGAGTACAGGGAGGTTATGAGTGCACATTTCCAAATAGAATGCCTATCCTAAACCGAATTTAAAATCGCATTTGTTATACCTACTTTCGTGTTCCCCATGTTGACCTCAGAAAGGAGACTTTGAAAATGACTGATCAACTGCATAGAGTCTGTAATTCTAAAATGCTTCTGTCAAACTGAGGACTCCTCCCAGTGTCAACAGGCAGTCAGCTCTGGCCTTTTTGGCCCTGCGACTCGGCATTAATAAGCATCGTGCCTAGTTTTTGTGTCCTGTTCTGTCAGCTCATGGTGACTCACTGGGAAGGGGGTTTATTTATAGAGCCAGCTGTACCCCCTGTCACAGCATCTCTGGTCCAGCAGGCAGCAGGAAGAATATGAGCACATGGAAGAAGATGACTCGGGTGCCGAAGAGGTGCACAATGGTACTTCATCAACAAAAATGTCTCAAAAACAGACACAGGCACAAAAAGCTGCATAGGTGCGAATCCATTGACTCGTCAGCTCATGGACCACATTTAACCTTCAGATACTGAGACTGAGAGACTATACAGAATGCCTAACTAGATTCACCACTTTATCTGGGTGTTGACGTACAACCTGCTTAGCTCAATGAGTTCCAACATGGAAACATTATAGCATATTTATCTATGTTCCATACTCAGTCATCCAGGGTAGGTTCTTGATGATCCAGTCATAGAGGGTACAAGGTGTTCCGCATTTCAGGGAGGTTGGGGTTCCCCTTTTGAATCTGGATATTTCTAAGGTTTCTTAGATTTTCCTCGCCACTGTCACCTCTGGCTTTACTCTTCAGAGGCATCGGGATGGGATAACAGAAAGCACTTTGAGACAATGTCATGTTGTGAAAATGCTCTACATAAAAATGAACTGAAACAAACTGAACGAGCTCCCTCTCCATCACAGGTGACCCTTTTATGAACACCAATTCACTTAAACCTCATGTTTTTGGACTTTCACAGGAAACTGGAGTACCAGGAAGAACCAACAAAAAGTGTGGGGGAACATGCAAATGCCACACATACGGAGATGGGGATGTGAGTCAAAGCCACATCCCTGGAGTAGGGCGCCGCTCACTGAGCCGCAGTATTGCTCTGCTGCACCATCATAGGTCATCCTGACCGCAAACCCTGGCTTCGGAAATGAAGGGCAGATTTGCATCCTATTCATTGAAAGACAAACCCGCTGAAAATTAGCAGCTCGTGGACTAATGAACCTGTGCAGTAAAGTAACAAGAAAGCGTCCCTGAAACAGCAGCAGACGTAGCCATAGGCTAACCAACTTCTGTTATCCAAGGCCCCCTCCGAACCTCTTGGTCCCATGAAGGTGTTTCTGAACCTCGTTCATCTCCTTTGGTAGCAGGCCGTGGTAGCGTTGGGGGGGTGGAAGGGGGGGGCGGCAAAATGGAAAAGTACCAACCTGTTCCTGCAGCTCTCCCCCCGCCCTGGCCCTCATCAGCAGGGTGGGCCTTGGGGTTCAAGGTTAGTACTTTTCCATTTTTACACCAGAGTAAACACAGCACTGCAGCTCTATCCACAAACTCCAGCAGGGACACGGAGCCAAGCAGGAATTTCACAAATATTCATAGGCAGCATTTGCTGGACTGGGGTGCGGGGGAGAGGGACTGATCACACGGTGCTGATCAGTCATATGCAGTCAGCAAATTCCATGTCCACGCGGGAGGAGCTCGGCCAGCCGGCCAGCAGATTGGAGGTTCTTTTGCGATCCGTGACGTGGGTGTTCTGTAAATCATTCTGTCAGATATCAAAGACAGTGACTGAGCCGCCGTGTCATTCCAACCCAGATACACCCAGAAGAATAAATGTAGAACAGAAATATACTTGAACCCCTGCCTGCACTCCTGCCTCTAGAGGAACAGTCAGGCGTAGGATATAACTAGCAAAGTGAAGTACTAAAACGCTACAGGTTATCCTACCGTCAGAACATACTGCTGGCCGGGGCCCTTCCACAGGCCTACTTAAGTCATGCTAAAAATTAAAACAATAAAAGGAATAAAATTGTAAAAGACAGAAGAGGTCAGTCCTAGCAGAACCCGCACCTGCCTCACCTCTGCCTCCCAGACAAGGACACCATTGAAAATCTGGTGCCCTGGTGTGAGCGTTGCTTTCTGTTGGGGGTGTCACCAGACAGGTGATGAGCCCCAAAACATTTCTTTAGCCCAGATGATTTAACAACCATGCCCTCTGTTTGAGAATTCCGCAAATCACTACAGTCCTAGTCCAGAGCTATGCTTCTGAAATCATAACTTCGGAGACAGAGGGAGAATTCAATATGATGATCTTCCTACCATATAAACACAGTGCGATAAAAACTTGGGGGCGTGGGGGGGTGTCACTACACTTCACTACAGAGCTACACTGCATGAGGGACGTTTGCCAGTGGACCTTGGACATCTCACATATTCCATGACTGACATGATTGCTCCAGCCAATCACAGAAGCTTTGAGGAAGTGAGTTTGCACACCAGCCCCATGCGGGCTTCTTGCGAACGTCATACGCAACTAAACTCCCACCCCACCAGGTCCCTGCTAGCTAAGAATAATTATCTCTATAGAACTATAAAAATATGTGGTTCCTACCTGTAAAAAAATCTGATATCAAATGAAAAAAATGATTTGCCATCTGGAATGAATTACAATTCACCCAACTGTAAATATACCGTAATTTCCAGACTATAAGGCGTACCAGCTAAATTTGGGGAAAAATACAGATTGTTCCACATATACGCCGCACCCGACTATAAGCCGCAGGTGTTTTAATGTTTAATTACCGTATATAAGGGTTCCTGCTACCACGAAGATTGTCGGGACAGAGATGACTGTTTGGGAATGCAAAGCGTCCCATTTATTAACAAATCTTTCAATCAATCAAATGTTGCAGTAAACTAAAATTGCAGTAACATGGCTGCTTAACAAAATATCCAGCATCTTTTTTGAAAAGTGCCAACACAGCAGTAAAGGTGCAGTAACGCGGCCGTAATAAAATAACGAGCCTACT
>JAODKF010000138.1:27470923-27484415 GCA_026779585.1 Mormyrus proboscirostris | reverse complement strand
CATGACAATGAGTTCACTGTACTAAAATGGCCCCCACAGTCACCAGATCTCAACCCAATAGAGCATCTTTGGGATGTTTTGGAACAGGAGCTTCGTGTCCTGGATGTGCATCCCATAAATCTCCATCAATTGCAAGATGCTATCCTATCAATATGGGCCAACATTTCTAAAGAATGCTTTTAGCACCTTGTTGAATGTGCTTGGTCCCATGGTGTAATGGTTAGCACTCTGGACTTTGAATCCAGCGATCTGAGTTCAAATCTCGGTGGGACCTCATACCTTTGGGGGGCTCAGTGGGCTAAGCCTGTGTACCCTAATTACAAGGGCACAGGTTCAAACCCAGCCACCAGTAGGTGGCAGCCCTTTGTGGACAGCTTGCTCTACAATGAGCAAGTTGAGGGAGGCATTAAAGGAATTTCAATAAAGTTGTGAATCAATGCCATTCAGTTCTGAAGGTGAAAGGGGGTCAAACACCATAGTAGTATGGTGTTCCTAATAATCCTTTAGGTGAGTGTATAGCCAATGGCTATAACTGGAATGAATAAACAAAATGGCAAGAACACAATGAGTCAGTCAAAAAATCATGAAACGTAATGAAAACAAAAATGCTAGTGCAGATTTGTTAAAGATTGCTTGTCAATAGGCTTTTCTTATCAAACCAAAAAAATTTGCATTATTACAGAAATGAGCAAGAGATCCAAGACTTTCTGTGAGCACCATATATGTATAAACGCAGTGGCCAGTTTGTCAGGTTCACCAAAGGATAACTTTTTCCTTCCTGGCAGCAGTAGAACAAGCACCACCTTGGCAGTTCAGCTTTCAGTGAAAATTCATTTTCTTGCCATTTTCAAAGTTCTCAGTTATGGACTTTTAGGAACACTTTTGTACCATTGGGTGTACATTAATGTTGTTTGTACCTTGGAGAACAAAACTGTACCAGGACTGTACCCTTTTTCCTGACCGTGTTGCCCAGCTCAAGGGAGTTTCACATTTTTCACACAAAAATGTTCTGAGGCCAGAAAGAAAAATGATTGGCTCAGAGAGATAGCCAATCAGGTCGCAGAGGAGGTGGGTCCAGCCTATCAGATGTCTTTGTCCCACCTCCTCTAGTTGTTTGGATCAGTTTTAATTCTGCCCTCAGAACATTTGTATGTGTGAGTAAAATTCCCATGAGTTGTTCCCTGCACTGCTACAGGTAAGCTCAGTGGCTATTCATTCAAGGGGATATTCATTTCTGTTCCACAATAAGCCTGCTTTTGCAAAGATTTCCTCATTTTACTCATTACTTAAATTTATCAAGTCTTACACACTATTCTGGATTCCCTCAAATGGCAAGCAGTGGCTGAACATGGATGGAATTGCAGTTTTTTTTCATTTTCAAGAATTTACAGAAAATATGTAATGTAAAACAGAAAGCAAATGCACTTAAAACTGTGATTGGTATTGTATATTTGTTTGTTCAGGATTAGAGTGGGAACTAAATTCACAGCAATAACTTAGAGACTTGTCTACATTGACAGCTGGGGCTGGAGTCAAACCCCAAACTACCTATAACACAAAAGTGAGATATGATGATTCTATCCTGTCCACCAACACAATTTGCTAGTCCAAGTTTAGTTTATTGTTTTGTGTGTGACATCCAGAATGAGAGATGGTTTTCACCTGGCCTGCACGGTTTCCATGGACACAGCAAATTAGAAAAGAATACCTATAAAGCTATGTGTTACTTTAATAGGAATGAGCGCCCTGTGATTTATGTCCAGTGCTGGCTCATTTTGCTAATGCATGTATTCACTAGGTTCAGCTGGTTGTTTAGGAAATCTTGGGAGGTGATTTCACTGCTTGTCAGGCAAGGAATATAAACACCAAATTAATGTCATGGACAATAATTAAGTACTGAGCTTGTAGCGATTTTGAGGGTAACTAATTTTCTTGAGCTAAACAACCAGTGGCCTGATTGTTCATCCATCTTCAGACTGCTGCTGGTGAGCATTGCATTGGTGGAAGAGTAGGTCAGCCCAGATCAGGCTTTCAAATGTCATAGACTCTACCTTGTTTTAAGGCATTTCTAGGCATTTCCAAGTTAACTTGAAGGTATAATACTGCCAGTATGCCCTGGTTCTGTCCTGGGGGCTCCACGTAGTGGGTTGTGTCTGGAACAGCTCCCTTCATTTAAGTTCACACTACCTGACTTGTAAAGTCATCAGATCATCAGACCAGGAGGAATCACCCACAAGTCTGTCTGGTCTCCAAACTGCGTTTTATCACGAAAACTCATGCGAGACGTGGCACGTGGGAATATAAAATATGTGTATGATTTGTAATGAGATTGTTTGAACTGTATTTTCAGGCAGACTATTTTTGTTTCGAACATTTACTGAAAATGTAAACATTAGAAAATCTGCAATATAACAACCTGCACAGATTCCAAACACAAGTAACACTTTTGTGTTTTTACAACAATAAAATAAATACAAATACATTCACACAATGTAAAAAACAAGAGCAGCAATTTCACTACAATGGAAAAAAATAAACAACCACAAATAGTATAATTGTACCTATGAATAGTAAAATAAATAATAGGGCTGTCAATTGATTATAAAAATTAAGGGTAACACCGTACTTAAAGCAGTCATCATAATGTATTATAAATAACTTCATAATGCATTAAAATGCATTCATAAAGTATTATAAACATGGCTATAACTATAAAAAGGCATAACACATTATAGCCATGTCTATTACGCATTATTAATGCACTATGAAGCTCTCATCTATAATGATCAATGATAGTCACCGACAAGTCTAGATATTTAGTATCTTAGATATCTGACAGGCGCCTGCATCGCATCGCTATGTGACAATTCACACATAGCGATCGAGTGCCTATTTGCCAGCACCGATCAAACATCGATTTGCCTCCAATATGAAGGCTTTGTCGGCGACCTCCAAAAACTGCCAGTGAGCGGAAAGTCGGGGCTAAAATCGTGTAGTAGCAACCTAGCATTAGTAAGTTTCAAAGAAACAGCAGCGCTATTTTGAAATCACTCAGGATCTCCAACCTCATCACACTATCTTCATGAGTTAGCCTGTGAACCTTATGAAGAAACCCAGTTTCAGCTGCTTATATTCTTAACCTTGTTCTTTCTGTCGTTACCCTCATGCTTGTCACCACAGGTGATGATGGGGATGTAGATTGACCAGTAAACCATAAGCCTCATCCAGGAACTCCTGCTTCACCACCAGACCTGCTTGGTGCCTTCAACACAGCATCTCTACCTACATACCTGAAAGGAGCCATCTACTCAAGCCAGCATTAGATTTGGCTCAGATTTGAAGGTGAATCTCATTCCTAACACCTCCTGCTCAGCAGCAAACTACTGCCACAAGTCCTGGTTGGATGAGACCAAACGATCAACATCACCTGGAAATAGCAGGGGGTGTCACCACCAGCCCCCTGCGCCGGGCGCCCTTCCAACTACGGCTGAACCTTGACACCCAGTCGATGAAAATTACTAACGGGAGTAGAGACAAGAATATCACAAAATCTTGGCACTCCATATTCCTGCAGCAGCTCCTACAGTAGGTCCCGGGGCACACATTGATATGCACTCTGCAAATTCACGAAACACACATAGACTATGTTTGGATATTCCCAAGAACATAATCTGATTCCCCTGAGCCAGAATTCGCATTTAAATTCAATCCTCAGCTCAACCATTTGACAGAATCTTCTCTGCGGTACCCTGGCGTCGACTTTCTCAGGGAGGCAGAGATACCTGTGACCTTGACTAAATACACCCACTTGAAACAAAACCAGCATGAACCTAACTACATTCTTTGTATAATAATAGTCATTCTTTGTATAATCTATGCTTAATCTTAATTGACTGCACCCGCTTCAAACAATAAGTATCTACATGTCTATTAGCAGAAGTGGAAGTCGGACTTCTAAGTCTTTTTCTGAATTAATTGGGTCCAATTAAAAAAAAATTGCCGAGGTACTGAGGAGGAAAAAAAATGCTGAGAGGATGAGTTTTGCATGTGTGGTTCTCACTATCAAGCAAGGAAGAGGCAGTGTCGTGGTCTGGGGTGGCTTTGCTGGTGATTTGATGATATTTACCAAATCCTTAGCAGCCTCAAAGTGTGCTGTTCCATCAGCATTATGGCTCATTGCATAGCTCCTCTTTTATTATTATAATAACGACACAAAGCACACAGATGTGCGAAAGCAAGTGCTCACAGCTTTGGATGCTCGCTTAATTCAGTAAGAATGCTGCAAATTCATTGGCTTTATAACAAAAATCAATACTTCATTCATTTGTTTACAAAATAATATATATAACCAGTGATTTTGAATAAAACATTAATTTCAAGTAGTAATACCAGTAAACTGAAATGTGCTAGCTCACGTCTCTGGGAACTGCTGCAGAAGACTAGGTGTGTGATGGGAAAGCAAGTGTTGGCTATTCTGAGGAAACAAAGATTAAGTGACACTTTTCTTAGTACTCCATGTTTTGTTTCATAAATAATAATATTTTTTTCAACTATTTGCAGAAAAATTTATGATAGAAAACAACACATCTTCCAGCAAATGAACTTAAACTTTCGACTATTCGGTATTGTATGTTTATTTATTGAGAGTTATGGCGGGAGTTAGATTCTCAGCGACTCCTTAGACCCCTGTTAGACTTCCTGTTCAAAGAGGCGTCGTCCACACTGACTGCGAACAAGAGTCAAACTCAAAACGATGCAAAGGTGACAGAAGACGTTCGATCTCTGTCCTGTTCAGCAGAACCATCTGCCATTCCAGCCGAGCTTAGTTTATTATTTTTCTGGCACATCAAGCATCAGAGAGGGTTTTCACAAGCCGAGTTCAAACAGCACTCCCCTTGCACCTCACTGCGCTGCGTAAGTCATCAGAGAAAGCATGCTGCTACCAGCAGGAGCCTTTGATAGCACTCATCCCTGCTGGAGCTGTTCCGCGAAATGGACTGGACCAACCGGGAGCCACTTCGCAGGAGAGCGAACTTGAACATGGACTGGTAAGATGCTGAAAGAAGAGGATGGCAAAAAAATGAACAAGAATATTCTTCAGCCTCAGGATGAACCTGGAGCCCATCCAGGGAAGCACAGGGCACAAGACTGGGGTACAGCCTTAACAGGATGCCAGGCCATTGCAGAGCACATATACTCTACACACTAATGGTAATTTTGAGATTCTACTATCCTTAACTGCTTTTGTTGGCCTGTTGGCCAGTGGGGTGGCAAATCATGCTAACTAAAATTCTACCTGGATACCAGAATGAAACACTTAAGGCCACAAATGCCACAGTTGGACCATTTGGTATTAACCAGTGGTTAGATGAATGGCCAAAGCAGCAGCTGAATAGATCTTGTGTTCAGGGGGGTTTGTACTGAGATGTTTCGCGCTTCATTTATTCATATAGGTAGAGTACAGTCTGCTGGAGCATCTCTGGATCAGCCCTACGAAGATCAGTGAGAAATAGCTATCACTGACCAAACCCTCATTCTGTACTTCCACTGCAAGTCCTATTGCTTCACTGAGTTATACAGCTGGGTGTCTATTTAGATTCAAAGACCTGCTTATGGCCAAAAAATTCTGCATTCCTTCTGGTTTTATAAAGTTAGTCAATGACCTGATCCTGATATAGAACAAACCAAAAATCAGACCAGAAACGTCAGTAAAAAGGATTAAACATGGCTGTAGTTTAGTGACCAAATAAATATGCTGATCTGCTGTAGAGTCTTGTGGGGGACTAACTGGCCATGAGAGGCAAGAAAACGCATCAAGAATATAGTAATGGAAATTATTATATTGTGGCTGAAAATTGAAATAGCACCTTCGTTCTATATGTGTTCTGATGGGGTTCCTTTTGGATATTCCGGTGTTCTCCCACAGTTAGGTTAACATGGAGGTGTGGGCATATCGCCCATAGCATATAATTTCTGTTTGTGTGTGTGCCCTGTGATTGGCTGGCATCAGTGTGTTGGCTGAGATTGGCTCCAGGCCCCTCAAAGGCTCGTTTTCAGGGTAAGCGGTTGGAAGATGGTTTGGTGGAATACTGTTGGTGAAACTGATTAGTGATCCCTTTAAATTAGTTGTGCATGAATCTTTTACTTCTTATGACTACTGGCTAGACATGAATAATTTTTCCAAGTACCACTTTTCAATATGCTAAAGGAAATGCTTCAATACTTAACATATTGTAACAATTTTGCAAGACTCATTGTATAATTAAAATGTCCAGCTTCAATAATACACAATAATCAGGAGCACAAAAACACCCTAAATATACAGATTTACAGATCAACTGACGTCTCAGCTTTCAAGGAGCCAAGAATTTTTTTCCTGTCCTGCAGGGAAGAGGAGATTACATATAGTAAACACCAAGGCCAGAACATTCCCTGATTTAGTTAATGCTCAGTTTTACTTGTTTTTGGAGCATTGCTGAATACTAATGGCTGTTTCACAATGTAGACAAAGCTTTAACCTGAAGTCAGAGAAGAGACCCTCAGTGTGGCTTTTCCTCCTGCTAATCTGTACCTAAAAAGCACCAAACGTTGATTGACATTAACGCAGAGAGCAGAAGAAAGGTTCACTTCAGACTCTCACTTCATTATGGCTGTAATCAGTGCCACCGAAAGAAACACTGCACTTTGCTCTTTTGTTATTCTGGTTTGTTTTATTCTATTTAATGTAATTTATTATTTGTACTGTTCCAAATGTCTGGCAAGTTTCCTGTTTCTCATTCCTTTACGCTTTAATCTCTTTCTTAAATTAACTTGAATTGTATCATGTTCATGAAAAGCACTTTGAACTAATTTCTACTCTGTAAGTAGCATTAAAAAAAACACCCCATGTAATAAGTAATAAACCAACAAACTCTCTGAGATTAACTAACTGTCCCGCAAATGAAACAGAAACAGGACAGAAGAGTCACTCTCCATTTCAAAGGTGGCGAATCCGTTAACATCTAAGATTGTGTTTTCAGCGCTGTTTGGTTCCCCAGGAAACACGCAGACTGGCAGGGGCTCCTGGGCTGAGCAGCAATCCAGGTTTTCAAGCTGCTGTGGTTCATGTTGCCCCACCAGCAGAACAGCAAAGCTATCGAGTCACTCGAGGACAAAGTCACAGAAGCCTTCAGAGCAAACTGTATGAATCACTTGTCAAAGTTCTTCCCCGAAATAATGAAATGTTGAAAGGCGTTATAAACATGAGTAAATCTGACCAAAGGGTGGAGATACATCTGATCATTGCCAATTCGGTTTGCTTGTTGGGAGGGTGACTGTCAAGGGGGAACCACCATGTCGACGTCTTGGGGGGGGGAGGCAGTACTTTCATAGATGTGATATAAGACAAACATTCATTCAGATAGTCTGCATACCAGAACCATCTGTTGACCTTCAGAGGCAAGTATAAAGGTATATATTTTCATAGGTCAATTCTTCAAACATCTAAGTGTAGATGGGAGGGGGGTGATGTTGCAGAAGGGGTCACAAAGGGGTCCCCAGGCACCCTACAGTGTTGAATTTGGGGCAGGCAACCCCGGTCAGTCTGATTCCTCCCACGTGTGTGGATTCTGACATCTGCTTCCAATACTGGAGGGAGGTATGGAAAAGTACAAATAAAATGAAGACAGGGGTGAATGATGTTTCAGCAATTCTGGGGTTAGGGAGTGCCGAAAAACAACGGGAAATTATCACAAGCAACTACAGAAACAGAATATTCAGTTCCCACATTATGACGGTAGGAAAACAAAAGCTTTATCGCTTATGTCCCATATCCTTCTTGTGTAAAGCTCAGAGAGCATTCTATTTATTTTTGATTGCATAACATACTATTTTATACTTTTCTACCTGTCAGAGACAATCTTCGAACAGGACATTGTGATCGAAAGAGGTTGGATTGGAATTTACGTGCTAAAAATGTTATTCTTAAAAGTACCATAACAACAGTGGGATGCCAATTTTACTCCTAAGGGTAAAATAGACCTTCTTTATACATTTTATATTAAGTGATTTAAGTGCGAGATGCCAAGGCAAAGTAACATTTCACTTTCATATGGCTTTTCTATTTTAAATCACATGTAAAATGAACTAATATTACAATTTGTCTGGCAGTCGAAAAATATGTGGTTATGTGAAACTGATTTCTCAAAATTGCTCTTATAATGTGCAATTGTGTATGTTAGATGAGCAGGAATCCCATTCGCGGTGTCCCCCGCTTTGCAGCCTGTCTTCTTCCTGGGGCTCCAGCCTGGCTACAACCCTGAACCGGATATGTGGCTATGGAAGAGGGACGACATTTTTCCATCTTTAGATTGTTTAGATAAAAATTATGTCAGACGCTGAGCGATCCCTAAAATAGCCTAAGTCCTTGTAAAACTGACAGGAATTTGAGCAAAGACTCATTTCATCATATGATGTTCAAATATTTTTTGTGAAGGCATTGACACCATTCGTGTAGTCCATCACATGAACATCCAAGACGTCAAAGCAGGACATCCTCACAGCTATGAGGGCTGCTCTGCAGAAGCAGCTGCCTGATCGATTGCGTCATACCCGACACGTCGGGGATTTCTATTTCATACAAACAAAATGACTTTGGGTGTCATGAACAAGTTGTCCTTATCCACAGAGCTCACGTTCACGTTACCAATCTCTTCATCCCATGACCTCCGAAATAATAGTGCCAGACAACACCTAACTAGTGGCCCTGGGTATGTTTTGCTGACCAGGGGTGGGGTCCCACGGTGCATTTGTGGAGACTGACTGGGTACAATGGAATTTCTTCACATTTAAAATGTTTATAGACACACTCTGGTAATGATCTCCTGACCCCCACTTCAGAAACACCTGATCTAGCAGAGAGAGAGAAGCTGGATCCAGATCACTGCTGAAGAGGTAACCATAAAGCCCTGAGTATCACTGGCACATAGTTACAGTCCTGGTACTTTAAACTACTCGTACAGAGACAGTAATATCATTGCAGAGGTCACTGCAACAGGGCCATTTTAACCACACCAACCCAGGATGGATCAGGAGGACCTTACAAAGCGCCTAACAGGAACCCACCTTACCTGCAAGCCACAACACACAGGCAGCCCTAGGACCTGATTATACTGTTGGTGTATTTCAGGAAAGATCATGGAGCTTTAAAGTAGCAACAGAACATTGCTTGTTGCCTTCTTATTCCTGTATCTTTGCTCTCCTTTGTGTCAACAAAAATGTTTAAAAATAAAAAGGAAAAAGAAATCCCTTAATGAGCTTATTTATGCTTATACTGGAGAAGTAAAGTTAGCATTAGCAAACATTTGTGGGTGTTCTAATGGGTATATGCGGAACAAGAAATGTTGCAAATTTTTACCCGTCTACTAGAACTGGCAGCGCAGGGTGTGACCATCAAGACTGTTAAACAGAATGTGACAGATTAGGGTTCTTAAAAGTGTTGTATAAGCATGAGGCAAACAATTACCATCTAATGTAAAGATAATAATTTTGCAAACATTAAATGGCATCACATTATGGAAGTAATGGTGACTATCCTCAGATAAATGTTCTGAAAGGTAGATTTGAAAGCACACTGATTTAATGCAGTGACTCAAAGGTCAGAGGCGTCGCAACAATATTGCCCCCTAGAGGCCATCAGAACAATTACTGAATTTAAAACCATTACATTAACGATCAGTATCATGTAAAGAGCCCTCACACACACCCTAACACCTTCTGAAGAGCTCATAAGTGCCCAAGTCATCTCTCCTAGACCACTCTAAACTATTTTAGCTCTTCATTACTTTTCAAATGCCTTTTAATTAAGATGTCTCTTCAACCTTCAAACCAGCATAAGAAAATAGAGAACACTAGTAATGTCTAGAAAAAGCTATTTTCATACATCCCTTGGACTCTCAGTTCGCCTCACTTTTGCCATACAAAGGTAACGGGACAGTCAAAATAGCAAGATAGTTGAAAAACTACTTTGCCTGGCAACCAAGAATTATTTGCATTTGCAGAGTTCAGCTGTTACTTGGGAGCTGAAAAGACACCAACCCAACTACAAATCTGTAGTAAGATGGGGCCCAGGGCAGAATTTATTTGTAACAGACAAACAAAGATTACACTCATTTATTTTTTTCCTGTACAAAATTAAACAATTCATATAAACTGTACATGTGCGAAACGCTACAAACAGTATTTCACAAAGGATAAATGCTTTCTAAACAATATATACATATTAAATTAGAGCAGGGATTGTGTTCATCCTGGTATGAATGCTGAATGCTGTCAAAAGTGAAAATGGTTCCAAGGACACAGACAAGGGTTTGGTTTTGAAGAAGAAGCAGAAACCATCACTTACACCCCCACTGAGAAACCAACCCCAACAAACTCTGCACCTCCCCTTCTGAAGAAAGGCTGCGGCTAATTAGCACATCGACTTTCACCACACTGAACACCAGCTTGACCGTCTAACCAGACTGGACATGGACAGACAGCAGAAGCACAAAAGGTGGCATCAGTTTGCTGAGGTTATTCTGATAGGAGGGCGACAGGAGAACCGCTTCACTCCAGATCTGTGAAGCGCGCAAACATGGCCTTTCGAACAGCATCCTTGTAGGTGTCGGAGGCGGCCAGCTCGTAAGAGCTTGCTTTCGTTCCCAAACCAGCACCTTTCGTCCTCAGCGAGGTCTGCAGGAAAGAGCTCAGGGTCAGGCAATGTTCATTTTGACAGCAAATTTATATTTAGTTTTAGTTATAGTCTTTTGACTAACATGTAATTTAGTTTGTCATCATTTTATCATCTAAATTTTAGTTTTAGTCAACTAAATATCATGAGATTAAAGTCGACTAAAACTACAGTTGATTTAGTCGACTAAAATTAAAAAGTGCAAAGTATAATGTTTAAAGGAAAGTACACATGTGCGATACCAATATTCGGATCGGTATCGGCGCCAATTCAGACCTATATGACGGACCAGGTATTGGCCATGCCTGATCGATCAACGTCCTATACTTGGGTTGAGTTTTTGGCAATCAATCGCACGACAGCTCTTTCCCATTTTACATGTGTTTTTTGCTACATTCAAATCGAACGCTAATGCTGCCCCTCAGTCTTTTTCGCTACTCAGTGGGTGCGAGTACAGCGACTTCTGCCTGCTGTACAAGGAGCGTAAGACAGGACATGATGATCTGGGAGTATTTTACGCTTTTAACAGAAACCAGTGGCACAGCGATTTGCAATCTATGTAAAATAAAGTTTTGAGGTGGGAATAGCGTTTAATGGACAATCCCATTTAACAAAGCGCACGCAACTGTGACACAAAACAAAGCAATGGATGATTTGGGAGTCACTAACTTAATTGGACTGTTTTGTGAACTCGCTGCAGCTTGTGATACAAGAGGGGCTGCCATTGCAGCAAAACCGTATGTAACTGCGCTGACGCCAGTGGGAGAAAAACTTAGAATTTTAAGCATACGCCACTTGTGTATACTTGCTTTGAAGATATTTATATTGAACTGTAAATGCCTCAAAATGCTTAAAACAAACAAGGTGGAACAGTAGTACGTTATGCATGTTTGTAGTAGCTTAAAATATTTTTTGTCATACATTTTATCCATCTGTATTTATCAACTTAAAAAAATAATATATAAAATATAACAAAGTAAAATGAGCTCTTGTATCAGAATCTGTATCGGCAGTTGTGTATCAGATAGGAACTGAAAAGGCCTGCTCTCTGAAAATTAAAATATACATTTGTAACATTTTTTTTTTTTTATTTGCTATTGTTCGCTGTAAAATGCTTCACCTGAAATTCTCAAATATATTCAAAAGGAAAAGACCAATAATGGTATCAGGGATATATAACCATTATCAAGAAAAAAATTCCAAACATTGAAAACATAATTCTCAACGGCTATCAGTATCAGGAAGTGCAACCATTCTATTTTAGCATTTTCAACATCAAAATAATTACCCAAAGGGTACAATTTTATTAGTGTACAGAGCTAAAAATCTGCTCTTTCAGGTGATTTCATGTTTGCTCAAGTTTCCGCTTTTTAACAACCTTATAAAGTAATGTTATTTGTTATAGGTGAAAATAATAATAAAAAAAATGTATGTTTTCAGGGTTTCCAAATCTCAAGCATCTGGTATGATACTCACGCAGGAAATCTTACGGCAAATCTACATTATAAACCTAAAATTAGCTACGTCAAAAGTGTATTTACAGGATTAAATTCAAAATCAGATTATTATTATACAAGGTAATAACTATAACATTCATTTGCAGACATCTCAAACTGAAAATCTCACTCCAACCAACTGGTCGAAGTTGGCAACCTGCGTTTTATTTGAAATGAAAGTAAAATGCGTTGTTTCCACCTGAAACTGCTCGTCATTCCATTTGTGTTGTTAATGCGACAAATAAAAAAAGGAATATGAGAAAAACATGTCACGTTTTATATCTTTTCGAAATAAAATGACCGTCCATATCGTACTCTAATACTGATTGAAGCGATAAGTTTGTATGTATTTAGGCCTATATTAAAACGAGAGATTAATTTTATTACCGGTACGTGTGGGATTATCCATACTTAAATCCATGAACACTAAAATATATGACATAAAAATGATTGTATTAGGGTTTTATTACATGCAATGTTCATACAACTAATAGGCTACTTAAATATAGATTACACTAAATAGTTAGACATTACAGTCTTCCAGACCTTTGCTTCAAGAAAATTTCTCTAACGGGATCTGTTTAAATTGGTAGTTGACCCGTCTTACGTGAACTACATTAGTTCTGATTGCATCTCGTCTCTGGCAAACATTTCCGTTTTTATTCGTTGATGAAAGTGTCAATACACTTCGTCATAGTCTTAGGCCTCGCAAAATCATTTTTATTTATTGTTATATATTTTTGGCAATCTGTTATTAGTTATTGTCTCGTCTTAGTCTGAAAATAAAGGTCGTTGACGATAACCATGATGTTAACAAAATTAACACTGGTTAGGTACAGCTGAAGCAGGTACAGACCCCCGAGGGGGTCAGATCAGGGTTAGGCTTACCTGGATGGGTGCGGTGATTCCCTGCTGGTTGCGGCCCAATCCTTTACCCTCCTGCCAGCCCATGGCTTGGAGCATTTTGTTGCCGATGTTGTCACTGTTCAAACCGTCCTTGGTAGGCTGTTCGTAATTTCTACAAGAGACAAGAAGTGAAGGGTCCGTTTTACAGCTGCATGCAGAACATGAACATCACGTGTTGCACATGCAACAGCCGTATCACAAAGACTGCAATTGCTGGGTTATAAAACTTAGCAAGCGTTGCAGTTTTAATGATCATTTCTTTTAAAGACTATCTGGAATATGTTGTCTAAGGTTAGCTGCCACTCCTCTGAAAAATCATAATGATTTTTGTCCTTCCTGTTGGATCCCCTCAGTGCAGCACATCTGAGAAAATTTGACCAAA
>JAODKF010000138.1:27458214-27468489 GCA_026779585.1 Mormyrus proboscirostris | reverse complement strand
TACATCAGGCTACCCTGCACATATTAGGTTTTACAGGCTACCTACATGCACTGTACATTTCCTTTGATTACCCGATTTGATTACCCGGCATTGCTACGCGAAGGCATAGACTAAATGGTAAATGGTAAATGCACTGCATTTATATAGCGCTTTTTCTCAAAGCGCTTTACAACATATGCCTCACATTCACCCATCCACACACCGGTGGCGGAGGCTGCCATGCAGTGTTTGGTGTGGTGCTTTATATTATTGTGTTAATTTAAAAAATAAAAAAAAAAAAAAAAAGATGTGGTCCACAGTTGATGGCCTCAGCTGACACTCTCGCTCCCGGATGACACATCCGGCGCATGAGAAATCCCGCTCACACGCAGCGCCGGATGCCGGGAACTAACGTTCTCGTTATCCGAGAGAACTCTGAAATTCTCCCACACGTCAGACTTGATTTTAGTGGCGGTATTGGCCACAACTTTAAATACAACTTTCTTTTCAACTCCTCAGCATCCATTTTGAACAGCTGCAGGAGATTGCGCACGCTTTTTAAAAGTGAAAGTGGGAGAGATTTCCGGGAATGCACGTGCAAGCGTAAGCTGATATGAATTTTAGGTTTTATCAACCTGAATGCCGGGATTTTTAGTGTGTCACTAAAATATAGCCCTAGGGTATTTTTTGTTGGCACATAATGTTTTGAAAATCACAATTTTGACCTGCGCTCTAACTGTGTCCGACCCAAACCCGTATCTGACACAGTAGAATATTTTACACCCATTTCATTGAAATTTGCAGGCAGGACCCGTCAGGAACCCAAACACGTGCAGAACTCTGCCTGGCAGGACCTTTATAGGAGAGATAGTCATGGAGTTATGACACTAGTCTAATCGTATTAGTTTCATAGCTTTTGGTTCTGTGTCTTGTTTTCTGGTTACCTAGTTTACAAAACCAACCCGTGTTTTTAATATAAGATAAAACCAGGAAAGTTTAATATTTTTTCTACAACTGCAGATTTGCACAATAAATATTCTACGTTTGCGACTACTTTGAAATGTGTTAACAGTTTAATTATACAACTTGCTGCTGCAATGCCTTTGCTAAGGACATGTGTGTTACCCTTTCAAAAACAGCTATATTGAAATTTACAGATCAAATTATATACTGCAATATATACCATCTATGGTTGAAATTATAACGCAACGTGAATTTTATGCCATATCGCACAGCCCTAGTCACTACCCTTGTTAATATCCCCTGAACCACAGAGGTACCTGTTGTGCCGTTTTGCTCTTGGGCTTCTCCTTCTTCTCTTTGGCCTCTTTGCTGGGCGTAGTGGTACTAGGAGTCTGTGCCGTCGTGCCGGCAGTCTGGGTCGAGGTTGGGTCAACTGCAGGTATATATGACCCCTTCTCACTGTCCCAGTACAGGTACTGTTTTGTCTGTGGGTTGTAGAAGTACTGCGGAAAGGAGACCAGTCAAATCTCAATTTCGAATGAAATGCAACTTCCAGTTCCTGGCCATCAGCACGCACCTGGGAGTGTGGATCGTAGTACAAGCCCGTCTGCGAGTCATAGTAGTAGCCAGAGGTCTCATCATACTGGTAGGTGGAGGTATCTGGAGCAGCTGATAATGACCAGAGAGAAGCTTAATGCCCACTTGCCTTTATTTCAACAGTCTGAGGTTGAGTTAATCCGCAAAAACAACGCTTCCGTTTGGTTTGTTCTCTTAATGATCTTACTTGTTTTGCTGTCAGCCGACGGCGCAGCAGAAGTTGCCACAGTAGTAGTAGCGGTTCCCACTGCCAAAGTCACAGTGCTGGTGGACTGTGACTTTGCGTCTGTCTGCAGACCTCCTGCCTGAGGCTGCAAGAGGATCAACCTTAGATGTCTCAAACACAAAGTTATCCATAACACTACCGCAACCTACTGCAGAACCGCACGTGATCAACGAGCCAAAGCAAGAGGGATGCCGCAGCAGACGGCGCCCCAGCAGGCGGGCGGACGTACCACTGTGATAGGTTGGCTGACGATGTGAGGCTGGTAGACCTGTGCACTCTGGGAAATTACCACCCCTGCACTGGGCATGTTCCTCACCCCAGGGGCAGCTGCAAGGGCAAATCAAGGGTGAACAGTAAGTAGATGCAAGTGCTGAAGTCAGATTGTAAGAGCTGAAATCAAAAATGCAACAGCAAGACACTGCGGTCTCACTACCTCCAAGAATCCCATTGCCAAGGGCTGGGTCCGTTCCCCCAGCCTGCTGGAAGTACGGCTGATAATCTTGACTGTACTGCTTGGGGCATACAAAGACAATTGGGTATGACCACCCAGCAAGAACAAGGAATGGAAATGGTGTTTGGAGATACCAGCATATCACCTAACCTGGGCATACTGCGTGTAGCCTTCCTGTAGATAGCCATAGTCATTGGCTCCACCCACTACCTGCTGTGGCTGAGACAACACAAGCATCTGTTAGTATGCTGCTATACTAGCGTCCAAAGCAAGACAGGAGATTCTGGGAAATTCTGAGACAAGAGAAGCGGGAACCTGGCTAGAGGACCACTGCGCCGCTGCAATAGCTGTGCTGGCCACTGAGAAGGCACTGATCCGATTGCCGTCCGGCAACATCAGATCCCTAGGAAAAGCCACATCATTAGAGCACCTTCAGGGAGTCACATCAAGTGTCCTGGGGCTTCAGGCTTCTGAAAGAAAGTCATTAGGGCAGATTCAGAGCTGAACTCACTTGCGAGCACTTTTGGCATAATCCACACCAATGGTCTTTCCATCTATCTTCAGGGCAGGTTGTAAGCCCTGGAGGATTGAGAGAAGCTGGCAAGCTTCCTACAAGACAGAAGCAGAAAACACACGCTCATATTTGTGCATACTACTGTTAATTACAGACATAAATGACAGAACAACGTGTTCCACTGAGGACATTTTGGATCACACCTTCAACCAGGAAATGAAGAATGAGATATGGCCACTTACCAGGGGAGATGCAAGCTGGACAAAGGCGAAGCCTCGGTTCTGCCCCGTCTGCTTGTCCTTGATCAATCGGATGTTGCTCACAGACAGGTTGACATGAGGAGCCAGAGCTGTGGTGATGGACTCCACCGTGGTGAGAGGAGCGATGTTCCTCAGGATGATGGCTGTTCAAGTCCACATCACACAGGTCACAGGTCTTGAAGCGCCTCCCACTATTTACCATTGCCTATGAATTCTGCCACTGACTGCATGTACATGGTTTATTCATGTTGAGGGACACTGTAAACCTCCTTAGGCATGAAACACGACCAATTCCACAGAAGTCTTGAGTGACTTAATGTCTGAGTGGACAAGCCCCCCTGCTGAAGTCAGAAGAAAATAAGCTGGAACCATACTGTCTCCGCAGTAATCTCCCGTTTGCTGGAGGTCTGGAGTCACTCCGGTGGGACTAGTAGACTCGCACTCTGAAAGCACAAGAGGTAACGCTATTAGTTAAGTCAAAGGTGAAGAAACATCACAGGGCAACCAGTGAGGTTTGCAAAGGAGCAGCATCAGCAGGGTTAGCTTGCACAAGTGCGAATCGCACCACTTCTGGCACAACAGCTCATACACACAATGTGCAAGTCTTCCTACTGGATGCATATCTTGCCATGATAACCATCAACAGCAAAAAAAAAAAAAACCCACAGAAGGAGGGGGGTAAAGAGCAATATGCTCAAAATACACAGGACCTGCGAAACTGGTTCATAGCTCGAGTGCTGTGGGATGAGGGGTGTTGGTGGCCGTCCCTCAAGCCCCAGTGCCCCCGCCAGAGTGCCAGCAGGCTGATGGTTGGGGGGGGGCATGCTGGCACAGCCTACTTACCGACTTTAGCTGCTCCACACCTGAAGCACTTCAGCCTTCTCCGGAAATTGTACAGGCCGCACTGCAAGCAACCGGTTATATCATTTTTATTCAAGTCCGACTAAGAGTATTGATATGTGCAACCTTGACTAGCTGCCTCGGGTCAAAAGCAAACCAGAAAATGGCTGCAATGGACAACTATGACAGATGGGTCCCGTCCATCTGCGTGGTTGGAGATGGATAGCTGAATGGTGCAACCAAAACCTGGCAAGTGGCATGAGGTCACTGGGAGTTAAGGTACCACACCAGCAAACACGGGGTGTTGGGTTCTGCCGGGACTGAGGACAATGTGCCCACAGTCGGCATGAGGAAGGAACAGGAGGGGCATGTGATGGTGGGAGGAGGGGGGGTGGGGTTTACTTACAGTGTTGCACAACCAGTCTTCAAATTTGTATCGGGGGTTGCTGTAGTGCATGGCCACATTCTTGCCCAGGATTACCAGCTGTTTCTGAAAGCAGAGTGGATACAGTTATTCCTGTTCACTAGATCCAGGCCCAGTGGGCTAAGCATGGAAGCCTGGATGTGCTCCTGTGAGCCCCAAGACTGCAGGCGTCCGGCCATCATTATCAGAGTGATGTGTGCGGGGCTATCTGAGGGCGCGTCAGACCCAAGGGCTGCTGACTCATTCTTGGCCCAAAACATCGTCATCATGGGCCAGGACACAAAGCCGGAGTGCAGCGAGTCTGGAGAACCCAGCAGTCTGCTTTAAATGTGTAAGTTTACAGAACCCAGAACCTGGGTTTTGGGGGCGGGGTGGGGAGGGTCCTTCTTTTGTTATTTCAAACTTTTAAGCTACAGCTAACCTAAAGCTCACATTCTAATTTCCAGGAGAGAAAAAAAAACAAAGGGATGATAGCAGCCAAGCAAGAAGACTATTTAAAAATCTGTTTCCTTAAACTCAATAAGCTGACATTTTGAATTCTGAGCTTCAGAGGGTCCACTGTTCATTAACATCAGTTAAAGTTTAAAAAGTTTGTTCACCATTATTCCCCAGTTCCACTCAAAACCTCAACACTGAATAAAGTCCAAGACACATGAATGACATAAAAAAGGTCATTTGACATGTCAGGTGTCTCAGACACTACCTGTGATTGGTGTTCACACAAAAGAATTACAAGGTTTCTAAAGGACCCTCCAACTCTATGCAAATAGGTTTCTTAAAAAGTCTTCTCATCACAACTCTTGTTCAAATCTCTAAGACAAAATCTAGACTTGGCGATTGTGAAGCAACCTGATTGGTCTCCATCCATCGGGTAGCATCTTGCAAGTGATAAAACTCCATGAAGGCGAAACCTCGGCTTATACCTAGAGACAGCATTCAGATATAGACGGGAGCTGCGTTAGTCAGAGTTCTAGGAACAAAAGTCAAACTCTGTCACAAACAGCTTCACAACTCAAGAAACCCACACAGTGAAATGGTGGATGTTCTCTGGAGTGAGGGGAGGTTTGGAAATCAACTATTAAAAATCCTTTTCCATATGCATAAAGCCTAAACCAAAATCATTCATCAACATGCACCTACACCACTTCATCTTGAAAAGTGGACCCATGGCATCTTAACTTCCAATTACTCGACAAGGACACCCTCAACCCGGCTGAGGAGAAGCCTGACCATCTTATCCCTATAGCGCAGTGATCTGAAAGGTGGCAGAGTGGTCTGTGAGGGGACAACTGACAAAGGTCGTCACCTGTGGACACCAGTCTCACCTGTCCTCTTTTTCATCAGCCGCACATCTGAAGGATCAGGTCCTTGCAACTGGCCCAGGGCAGCCTTGATCTGATCGGCAGACAAGCAACATGTCGATTCAGGAGGTGTGACAAAACCAGGCTTCCACATGCCTGTCAGTTAGGCTATACAAACATTAGGCCATCCATACTGTGCCCAAGCACATGTGACCCCTAAAATCTACTTTGTATGACTAGTGCGATTGCTCCGTACCATGCCTGGGCATGCTTAACTGTCCCCAGACTGGCTTGAAGAGTTAGGACAGGGCACGGTTCAATTGGCATAGTATTCATAGTTCGGGCTCTGTTCCAGCACGGCACACAGACATGACAACAATGGTGCAACTGGCACACGCATGCACACAAGGACAGAATACATGAACTGGATCGGGAAGGATCCGCCTACAAGTGTCGCAGTGTTTATTGGTCAGATGAGAGTATCCAGGAACAACTGGATGCAACACACAAAAATACAGGATATTTAGTAAAATGCTGGACTATCTTCTTATACGTGTGAATATAAGAATAATATACGTGTCAGACTAATCATGCCCAAAATGACTCCAAATAAGCCAAAAATAAGGACATTAGTCAATTACTCCATTGTGCTGTGAAATACTGCTATTCCTCCAGTGTTTTTGGACTGAGTGTGATCACACCCTTGAGGTGCTCTCAAAACCCACAGTGCCACAGCCCACATTCCTTTTCTAACTGCAATGTCTCATTTATATCAGCCTTCTGAGAGATACTCACTGCACAACACGTCCTATTACCACTCAGTGCATCTGCACAATACCAGTTGCAATCACGCAGACTGTTCCCTACAGATGGACGCCTGTCCTCCTCAAAATGGTTCCAGAGTTCCTGCAGTCACTCGGACCATGTTGAGGAACTGACCAAATCAGTGAGAAGTGCATCGGGATAAACCCTGTACAGCAGACTGAAACTCATGCATAACTGGAAACAAGCAGGATGCATCAAGTATATTAAATGTTTGCCAGGAGACAGCTTACATCCTCCTCGGTGACATGCAGTGGCAGGCCTCGCAGCATGATGGTCTTGCTCTCTTTCTCCTCTCCCAGCTCGCCCTGGTAGTCTTGGTCATCCCCATCGGAATGATAGCCATCTTCGGAGCGATTGCTGTTGTGCCGCTTACGCTCTCTCTGCGGGGACGGTCGTGACGGAGAAGCCGGTCAGCAACACACAAAGTGTCCTGCGACTCTTGCCGCCAGAGGACCCGCGTGCCACCTCACCTCGGGGCTCCCTCGGCTCCAGCGGTCATCGTAACGATCACCCCGCCTGTCATCGCTCCAGCGACGCTCATAGTCCCGCTCAGGGTCTCTGTCGCGCCGATCACGCCATTCACCGTCATCCCGGCCCTGGTCGGATCCATACCTCCCGCTGCGCTCAGTGCGACTGACGCTACACGTGCGACAAGAGAACATCATCAGCTGCCACACAATAGTCATCTACAGAGAGGCATCTTCATAGACATGCACGGTCCAAACTGCACATCTGAGTATCAGCAGGAGTTAAGAGACTAGATGGCAACCTCACCGTTTATCTCCTCCCATGTTCGGATTCGAGTCCAAGTGACGGGTGTGAGGAAACTGGAGGGAAGAAGAGACACATTGACACAAGATCAACCTATTGGCCAACTACACAGGAAATAGGTCACATCAACACAACTACTAAAGTAGGGGTGGACAATCCTATCCGCATAGGGCCAGTGTGGATGCAGGCTTTTGGAATAACCTTTAAGCTAGTTCAAACCCAGGTGTGAGGACTCTTCAGCCAATCAGTTCCCGCATGCACAACGACCCTTTGTATATAAGTTTGGCCACCCCCGTCCTAAACAGTTCAGTGCATGTAACAGGCAACACTGGGGTGTCACCCAGAGTCATATCGTTACTCACATGGTCTATGAACAACAAATGCATAACGTGCCTGAAGGGAACAGATTAACCCGCCATATGAAATTCAGATCAATTATAAACGTACACCTCATAGCATCAAGGGTGTCTCGTGCCTTATTATGCCATTTGCTTGCTAGAGGATCCCTTTGACTCACCGCCCCCCGGTGCTGGATACACAGTTACAGGGGGTGGATGAGTGTGCTCACATATCAGCGGATAATGTTAAAAAAAAGTAGCAGTAAGAAATTAAACTGATAGCTGAACTTTATCATCTTCAGCGGTCTACTTTTAGTGTGAAATGGGTGTTAAACACAACTTTCCCCCAATTTAAGAACCTGGACTGTATGTAGTCCTGTATGCGTAACAATGCTAGTCGACTAGCCTTTAGCACTAAGAACGCATAGTCCGGCTAATAAAAGAAATACTATGCAATCAGAGCAATGGCAGAAACCATCTCAGGGTGAACTAGAGTGCATGCAGCAAAAAACCTTCAGATTTTAAAGACAGTAATGCAAAAACAAAGACGAAAGCAATAACTTACCAATATGAACAGTTACTTTTTATGCTAATATACGAAATATAATCATATAGAAGAGAAAAATAGTACTACAAATGTTACCGGTGCTTAACTGTATTTCGATTAACTACATCGGACCCACTTGCAATAATCTATGATTTAAAATGGCTTCCAGAGCTTTCTCCTTCCCATCACGCTTTGCAGTTACACGCTACCTCAGAGCCCAGTGCGTTCTGGGAAAACGAGTTTTTGATGAATTGTTTTACTGACGTACAAATAACAGTCCGTAATTGGATGTCCTAATAGCCTTCTTCAATTCAATTAAACTTTGTCGTTATTATAGCGTACAGAGGGTTATCACAGAGCTGCAACAAGTCTAAAATAGAATAGGAGAATTGAATACTACAACCGTAGAATAATTATAATGTAACAGAATAACAGATAGAATAAAGAGCATAAGTATGAAAGTGCAAGTGTGCAATATCTTAAATTTATAATGGGTAGATGTGGCAAGGTATAAACACTGAGTTCTGTAAGCAAATGTAATATGCAATGAATATATTAGCAAATGCTGTATGTGGATAAGGAGGTTGCTACAACATTGAAAGTGCAGTGCAAAATCATGATCCAGGTTGGAGGTAGGGAAATTAGTGGGGGAACAGAGGTCAATTTTTACTCTTACCATCATTTATATGTTACTGTATGAAATAGTCCCTAGTTCGGGTCGCCGCCTGGGTTACATGTGTGTGGAGTTTACATGTTCTACCCGTGTCGTTGTGGGGTTTCCTCCGGGTACTCCGGTTGCCCCCCACAGTCCAAAGACATGCTGAGGCTAATTGGAGTTAATAAATTGCCCGTAGGTGTGCATGTGTGAGTGAATGGTAACAGTGTGTGAGTGTGCCCTGCGATGGGCTGACCCCCTGTCCAGGGTTGTTCCCTGCCTCGTGCCCATTGCTTCCGGGATAGGCTCCGGACCCCCCGCGACCCAATAGGATAAAGCGAGTTGGAAAATGAATGAATGAATGAATGAATGAATGAATGTTAGATGTTCCTCTCAGTGCAAATGGCATAAACTTAATGATCTGTGAGTAGTATTATTATTACATATATCACAAAACAAATTTACATAACATTACATATCACATAACAGATATTAACAAATTGTTTTCCTTTACTAAGGGAAATGAAAAACAAATCTGCTCAGTGTTTTTGGCTTAAAATTAAATACAATATCTGAAAACATCGTTTTTCACACAAAATTAAAAACTGCAAAATAAAACCGATTCATACAAATTAATTTTTGATTAATTTTTAAGATTTTTTTTTTAATAAGCAAAAAAGTTTCTGTGAAACTATCAAAGTAGTGAATGAATTTTTTTGTTCTTTGATGGACAATATATCTAAGATTTCCATTTAGAATTTCAACATAGCATGTGAAGTGTATATTAGATCTGTATATTAAAATCAATTTTAATATTGCTCTGTGTTGAAATGTTGATTATGCAGGGTGTTTTGGGACAATATTCAATAAAAAAAAAAAAATATGATTCTTTATATTCTAATCTAAATTGTCATTTAAATACCAATTTAAGAATACCAGCAACCATTAAAATTATCTGTCCATGTCATCTATTAAACTCATTGTTTAGGGTCTAAAGAAAAGCTAATACCTGACTGGTTACATTGCAAAGTATGTCACAGCAGATCGATCTTGCCTAGCTGACTGAATTCTCATCTATAACCACATTTTATCTGTTCCATCCTGGGGCCATAATACAGAACCGTCCGAACTTGCGGATTGTTCCTTAACGGTTTGGTAACTGCGGTAACTAGGGTTAGGACCAGATTTAGGAAAAAAGCCATAATGGATGAACTGTTCTTAAGTTATTATTCCTATCCATTGTTTGTAACTTAAGATAGCACATGTGTATTACACGAGCTCCCTAACTTCCCAAGATCTTAAATAAACGTTATATGCTCATGACATAACAGTAAAAATGACATTTATGGTGGCGATGTTTTACAACTTTTTTCCATAATTTTGCCTAGTTGGTTTAGGATTATTGGCAATTGGTCTGTGATACAGCCCCAGGATGGAACAAACACACACGATTATAAAGAAGAATTCAGACGACCAGGAGAGATTGATTGGTTGTGACTTAGTTTTTAGACTAAATAACCAATTAGATACTAGGTTTAATTTAGCCCCCCCCCCCCGGGGGTGGTGGGGGGGTTTGGCGGGGGG
>JAODKF010000138.1:27442968-27458114 GCA_026779585.1 Mormyrus proboscirostris | reverse complement strand
ATAGGCTCCGGACCCCCCGCGACCCAATAGGATAAAGCGGGTTGGAAAATGAATGAATGAATGAATGAATGAATGAAACAATTAGGTGATAAGAATATTTTTCCTGCGTAGTTCTAATGATGTCGAATTAATTGGTAGAGCTGGCGACACATTCTCGACTTGACCACTGGGGGAGCTGTACGTAGTTTCCTTTTATGGGGCACAGAAGCCCATACTGCGCTTTGGAGACTTTCCAGTTATGGCCACTTGCGGCGCTGCGAGTCGTGTTCTGCTGCTGCCCTTTGGGAGGCACTGCAGACATTTTCCCGCCGTGACCACTAAGCGGTGTTGTACTTCGAGGCGACCGTTCTTCTTTTTTTATCCGAATGGCTTCCTGCCTCCCCGCTGCGCTGTGTGGGTCACCGTTACGCTGAGGCCGATGCGGCGGTACTGAAAGTCGGTGCCCGTCTTGGTGGGTTTGCTGTCTCCGGTCGAGATAAATTTGTCTCAGCTGAAGCTGAAAAAAAGCCCCGCTGTTCTGGAGTTTCTTGTGGACAAGAGCAGAGGGCGTCCTGTCGTTAGCGCGGTGGCTAACCGGGCCTACCGCGCATTGCAGGCCGGCCAGAATCTGAACAGGTTTTCCGCTGCGGAGCTGCCACTGTTGTAGGAAGGTGGGTTACTTGTGAATGCATCCTCACCCTCGCATGGCCCGGTACTTGCGACTGACCGACCGACCTACCTACCTACATAGCTAGCTAGCTAACTAGATACGTTTTTAGCTGACGAATGTACTACGGCAGAATAGCTAGGTGATGTATCCGTACGGGCAATGTGAATATACTCATTAATGTGCAAGTTAATAATTATAATGTACTGTACTTATTAATGTCCTCCAGGGTTTCGCCTTTACCCTCCCCCCCCCTGCCTGACATGGCTGAGCCGGAGCTACTGCTGGACTCCAACATTCGCTTGTGGGTAGTGCTGCCCATCGTCTTCATCACCTTCCTGGTAGGAGTGATCAGACACTACGTCTCCATCCTGTTGCAGAGTGATAAGAAGCTCACCTTGGAGCAGGTGTCTGACAGGTACTACCAAGGCCATAGCCATGCAGTCAACGTTGGGAGGGTCCAAGGCCGCAATTATACTATATACATGCCCCCCTCCCCCAATGTATTTTATAATTACTCCCTTGAGTACTACCCTACAGTATACTGCTACTCTTGTTAGTATCTTAACATGTTCACTTCCCACGCTAAACTGCTGTCCCGTGTTTTCTTAAATGTCCAGTCAGGTTCTTATCAGAAGCCGGATTCTAAGAGAAAATGGAAAATACATTCCCAAACAGGTCTGTATGCTTGTCTTCCACATGTCATTGGTGGGTCACTCTGTCCCTCTGTCATGTTATTCAGTTACTCCTTGCTGTATGTTAAGTTCATTGTCATTCGTCTTTTTTTTCTGATCATTTGCCAAATAATGTCACTGTTAAACAGCCCTAACCTTCTGTTCACATTATGCGGATTGTGTTACTACATGTTCACCTGCTTCATAAACGTTTAGCCATTTGTCATAAATGTGTAGATGTAAAAGCTTTACAAAGGCACATTTTTTACAGCTACCACACATGGAAATGATTTGATATTAAGAAAAACCTGTAGGGATGATATGAACTCTCCTGTTTAATAGTCCTTCTTGATGAGGAAGTTTTACTTCAATAACCAAGAGGACGGGTTCTTTAAGAAGACCAAGAGGAAGGTTGTACCTCCTTCTCCAATGACAGGTAAATTTTTATCATGGCTGCCAGCCTATTGTAATATTCAGTCTCTGTGTGAATGTGTTTGTATACTTGGGTGAGTTTTGTGTCTCTCTTACCTTTGAGTCAACATACTATGAGTACTTCAGTAGTCTGCGCTAAGTTGTTTACCGTGGTTCTGAATGTGGCCTTGGGTTGTATGTTTTTTGGAGGGTTGTTAGTTTTTCACCTGGTCTATGTTTTTGCCAAGACCCTAGCATGCTGACGGACATGATGAAAGGCAACGTCACCAATGTTCTTCCCATGATTCTTATCGGAGGGTGGATCAACTGGACCTTCTCAGGGTTTGTTACAAGTGAGTGGAGAAGTTTTTATGCACCTATTGTACAAAGAGAAACTCAGGTGTGCACAGTTCTGCAACACTTTTTTTAAGATATGGGAAATTTGTAGGTTCACATAAAAAAAAAAAAAAAAAAAAAAATTGTAAAAACTAATCAGGCTTCATCTTAGAAAGTCTGGTATTACTTAAACTAGCGGTCTGGTGTTACTGGCCAGCATGTCTGATGGAGGAGTGGGAGGAGCCACTCACATGTTTGTTTTGTGACAAAGACATAAATCAGGAAATGTAAGTGGGGATCTACTGTAGGGTTTAAGTATTTAGAAACGATGCATCTGCAACAAGAGGCTAATTCAGCCTCTGCTCTGCTCTCATAATACATGTCTTTGTGTTGTTTTTTTTTTGATTCCTCCTCGCTCTTGTTTAAATAAGCACATGTCGCATACCATTCTGCTTCCTGTGTGTCCTCAGCCAAGGTACCGTTCCCCCTCACCTTACGGTTCAAACCCATGCTGCAACAGGGAATTGAGCTGCTCTCCCTCGATGCTTCCTGGTCAGTGTCTCATTTTCCTTTTGATATGAATATTTTATGGTCTCTGCCTGTTTTTCTAGCTTGATTCTGTGAGTTTCCGTTCAGCACATCGGCAGGCTGAACATCAAAAATGCAACTGACTATGATCAGTATGATGTCTGCCATTTTATTTTAAGAAAAAAAATCTGTTTTCAAAGTTTTCTCATTTTATAGGTAATTTGTAGCTTAGAAAAGACTGTGACCTCTGTGGCATTTGTCTCTCATATATGGCACCTGGTGTGAAGCCTCAGGCGCTTCATTTAATATAAGATAAAGAAAATGATTCTTAGGTTTCCGGTTTTATAAGGTGGTGAAGGTATAAAGAGGAATGTAATTTAATGATTTTTGGTCTTGTGGTAACCTTTTACACGTAGTGATTCATGTTGTAGCAGACCGTCGAGTCTGCATTACAGACAACATGGTGCTGAAGGTCCCCCCAGGACAGTCTGTGCTACTACTGTGGGCACTCTATAACTGCCTGCTTTGTGTTAACAGGGTCAGCTCAGCATCCTGGTATTTTCTGAATGTCTTTGGCCTGCGCAGCATGTATTCTCTCATTCTTGGACAAGACAATGGTAAGAATCGCCATTGTTCCTGCATCTGATGATAGTTTCCCCATCATCCCCTCCTGTCTGGTTTTGAGCTGAACGGCCATTATCATGTGTCACTTAGCACATCGGCCGCATTGCCTCTTCCATGTTGATTTTTCAGAAATTCTAATTCAAAGTAAATAAATTATAGCATTTGCAAAAGACCAAGGCGCAATTTTTAGATAATAGACAACTTTTATAACTAAAACCAAATCTTTTTAGTTTGGCCATACTTTTTGTTCTTAGCAGGGATCTGTAAAACTTGACTTTTTAATAAGGAGCATGTTTTCTCTCGTTAATGACAACATCAGTTTTTCCATATTGGACTGGAACATCCTGTCTGATTGCACTAGACTTAACATTAAGCAAGTGAAAGCTTTAGTTTCAGTCATGCTTGTTGTAAATATCAGTATTTAGTTACATCTACAGTGTTAATGTGTTTATTTGTGTCTTATTGCTCTTTCATAATGTTAGCTTGGCTGCTGTTACGTAATGTCTGATAATTCCTGGGTCAGTGTTAAATTAATTACTTGTTTGATGTCATTGATTCAGAACTTTGATGAATGAAGTGTGTGTGTGTGTGTGTGTGTGAGAGAGAGAGAGAGAGAGAGAGAGAGAGAGAGAGAGAGAGAATTGCATGTGATAAACATGGAAAAAGTAAACGGTGAACAATGTGCTGTGTTTACCAAAAAGAGATCATTTCGTGGGACTGTAGGTGCTGATCAGTCCCGCATCATGCAGGAGCAGATGAGTGGGGCAGCCATGGCCATGCCAGCAGACACCAACAAAGCCTTCAAGGTACAGTGCAGGAGCCAGTATGTACAACACTGGGCTAAGACTCAGTATTGCAGTGTTCTAAACATTTGTGTTCACCATCTTCCTCACTAGGCTGAATGGGAAGCTCTGGAGCTGACTGACCACCAGTGGGCGCTAGAGTCTGTTGAGGAGGAGTTGATGAGCAAGGAGTTGGATCTGGATGGGATGTTCAGCACTGAGCTGCCAACTGGGATTTTTTGATTGCCCATGTGGTGCCGGACAGATTTGCCAGGGAAACCAGTTTGCTAGTTAGAAGAAGATCAAAGCCTGAGCTGCTTGAAGGGATTGAGGGTCGATGGTGAAATATTGTTTCGTTGGATGTGTAAACTTTAGGTTGACTAACTGTAAAGCAATTATTTCTCTCCTTCGAGACCCATTGTCACAACTACACACATTTTGCATGATGCTCATTTGATTCAAATTAAGCTCTGAATAATTGTCTAATTTTATTTTTAGTCACAGGAACTTTAGAGTGGCTTTTAGAGCCGTCTTTTTAACGTGGTAAAACGGCAAGTTGACCTTTGGGCAGCATTGATTAGAGGATACTGTCAGTGATGGAACAGTCATTTCAAGCAGCTCACATTGTAATAAGTGTGCAGGGATTCGAAGGAAAACTACGGCCATGTGTCACATTTCCCCGTTCGCGTTTCCCTAATGTCTCTGTGTTTTGCTCATCCACAATAACATTCCCTGAATGTGTTTCATTTTTAGATCTAAATGCAGTGCTGGCGGAAATGTTCCCTATCTATGTGCAGAGATCTGTGATTGTTTGCTGCATTGTTTTTTTATTTATCTCCCAAACCATTTTTGTAACTTCCTGTGTTTTGTAAAGAAACTGATAAGACCTGCTGGTGTTTTTTTTTTCCTATAATTATTAATTTTTGAGATACATGACACAAATAAAATAAATTTGAAGATTTGTCATTATTTGTATAACACTTCACTTAGTGGGGATACTGGGCTCCACTGCATTAAAATAATGAGATGTTAAAAGAGAAGAATTTTAAATTGCCATGGTGATAAGATTAGTCATTACTTTGTAACTCTAGTTAATATCATAAACTGGACTTCACCAGTACAATATTTAACCGTTGAAATGGTCAAAGATGAACTACAATGTAATGGTAAGATTCTTTGGAGATATCTTTAAATTCAGAGATGTCTGTAAAGCCAAGGCAAATCCGTCACTTCATTCCAGTGAGAGGTGCACATCTACCACTGAAGTGGTGCAGGCACAACGCTGTCAAGCATCCCGAGCCAGCAGGGGCTCAGCTGTCAATCCAGGTATGGAGCCTGAATGAGTACCGGCTTGTGGAGCCCGCTGAGAAGCTAGACTGTGTAACCAAGCAGTAAGATTTGAGTTTGACGCGCGTCCGTGGGTCTTGCAGCAAGCCTAGGGTTTAGGACTCATTGACGATCCTGCTTTGTACCCGGGCGTGAACCCGGCGCCCGCGTCGTTTTCCGCCCTCCGGTGAATCAGATTTCCGTTCCGCGTCCCTGCCACTCTGACTCAGTAGCGGCATGATGGCTGAGGGCGGCGGACCCGAGTCGGGTAATGGGGCTGAGCCCGACCCGGAGCCGGTGTCCGCTGAGACGACTGTTCCTCCACCTGAAACTCAAAAGGACAGCATCGGGACACTTCTGAAGACCGCACTGCGGAAGGGCGATGAATGGTGAGGTTTCCGGCCGATTCTGGAGCCGGCCCGCAGGGAACCGGCCGGGAATTGCGGGCCTGGTTCAGGACGTTAGAGCCCTGGGGTTTACGCACCGTCTGGACAGATATTTATAACTAGATTAATCAGTGTTACATAATGATTATTCACCTCAAATGAAAGTCGTTTCCGCCACATAATGAGCTGACTTGCTGAAACGCTTTCCTCTCGCACGATGTTCGAAGCTGTATACACGGCCTAAGGGTGACAGGACAGTCCGGGGATGTACAGGCCGCATGGAGCTTAGCGGCTAAGCTAGTGCTTTGTCATGTGTGCTGGGTGTCACCCAGGTAGCCCCCCCAACTTAAATAAATTCACAATTTAAAATAAATATGCAGAAATACTACTAACTGTATTTTGCAGAAATTAACTGGCAGGATGACAAGAGTTAACTAGAAACCGGTCCTTAAGCTGGAGGCTCTTGGACGTTTTCTGATTGATTATTCTTATTAAACGCATTTTGTTTTATTTTTGTGATTTTTAAACACATGGCTGCCCCTTACGGGCTTTTGGTTCACTTTTATTTATATTCCCAAAGTTCCTTGTTACTAGTCTTATGTTGATGGCATTTACAACTGTCCATTATCTGTGTTTTCAAATTTTTCTAACTCTTAAAGGAGTCTTTAGTTATTTGTGACGTTGCGAGTTTCAGTTTTGAACGTCAATACAAACTAACAGGTCGTGAAATAAACACAACATTAACAGATAAGCCTAGCAAGAAAATGTCTACATTAAATGATCTTGGGCTGAAATGAAAATATTTATTAAGTACTCAGAGTGATGTATTGCCCCAATTAACACATCCGAAGGTATATTCATGCCCTGTGAATTTTCTTGTTTATCAGGTTCTTAGTTGACAACCGGTGGTTTAAACAGTGGAAGAAGTATGTTGGATTTGACAGCTGGGATTTATACAATGTTGGGGAGAATAGTCTCTATCCAGGACCCATTGACAACTCAGGGCTTTTTTCAGGTGAGCTTGACACCAGACTTTGTAATGTACAGTTGTCCTCAGACTGCTTTCAGTTTCTGATCAACTTCCTTGATCCAGTGACCGACTGGGTGTTACACAAAAATCACCAGAGCATGTTCTGGGAAAAGAAAATGCAGATTCTGGTGTTTTGTTCACCCTTCCAAATGTGTTGTAGACCAAGAGACTCAGACACTGAAGGAGCACCTTATAGATGAGTTGGACTATGTTCTGATGCCCACTGAGGCCTGGAACGAGCTTGTCAGCTGGTATGGCTGCATGGAAGGGCAGAACCCCATTGTTCGCAAGGTGAGTATCCCCAAAACCTGACCTTAGCACTCTCCATTGGTGGCTTTTTCTGTTTTTGTATCAGCCTCTGTTTGTTTTCATGACTATGGATGTCATTCCAAGTGTGATAAAGTAAGAATGTGTTTCGTCATGTCCTGGCGTGTCTGATGCATTCACAGTATGAAGGTTAACTGGGGTGGTTGAGATTTTCACATTTATCAGCATGTTTAACCCTTTCTGCTCTGTCTGAGTTATTGAAGGTCTCATCAGTGCAGATAGCTTTCTTTTTAAGCAAGTCATGGTAAATGCTCAAGGAAAATGTCATAGTTATGCAGTCATCTCTGCTGGATTTAAAGCATTATTATGCTGAACTACAACTATTGACATGAGGCATTTTAAGTGACCAGACAGAATAATTTGTCTACTTAGGGATTTTTGGTTTGACTGAAGGGTGGCATGGTGCCTCGCTTTGCCAGCGTTGGGGGTACAGATCATGTCTCTGTTCTGTGTGTGTGTGTGTGTGTGTGTGTGTGTGTGTGTGTGGTTTGCACATCCTCCGAGTATCATGCAGTAGGGTACTCTGGTTTCCTGCTACAGAGTCATGATTCGACCGACTGTGGGTCCTCAAGGACCGGAATGGTAAACACTGCTCTAGAGGAATATGTGAGGTGGGACAGCACAGAACAGTGTGTCAAACTGGGCAGATGGTATTTCCCAGTACCTGACCTTCCTAAGTCTAGGTTGAACATTTTTTCACTCTTCATAATCTGATGGTTCTAGGGAGAATTTTCTGTTTCGTTGTGCTTGACAAAGCTTTCAGCATGTAAAGTGTCAAATTGGGGTAGCAGAATATATCAGGGGAAGTATTTGCTGTCTTCACCCATCAGAAGGACATTTTGTGATGTGTGTGTGTGTGGGGGGGAACGGGACGGGGTGGGATAATTGGTCATTCCAGTTTGGGGTGGGGTAAATGTCAAGAACACTCGACAATTGTGTTCTAGAATACAATTATCATGATCTTGCATAATTGGTCTGTTGTAAATGTATTTCATCACTCGTTCACAATGGATGTTTTTCCAGGTGGTTGAACATGGCATGTTTGTGAAACACTGTAAAGTGGAGGTCTACCTTTTGGAATTAAACCTGTGTGAGAATAATAATATGGACAATGTGGTGACTCGCCACTTCAGCAAGGCAGACACTATAGGTGAGATTCACTTGGGAGAATTCGCCCCAAAGTAGGTGTTGTGAATACCAACTGTCACTAATGAGTTTCTCCGTACTTGTCTGCAGACACGATTGAGAAGGAAATGAGGTCACTGTTTGGGATCCCAAAAGATCAGGAGACACGATTGTGGAATAAATACATGAGTAACACATATGAACAGTTGAATAAGCCAGACAGCACTGTCCAGGATGCTGGCCTCTTCCAGGGCCAGGTACGACACTGTATTGTGGTTCTTAATGCTGCAGTGCCCTTTTATGGCAGTGTGGGTTTGTCCCACAGCCTCACATGCAAGTTTATCCATTGGCTAGTGTGTGTTGCTCAAGCCAGTCCTTTCCCAGCAGCACCTTTCATTGCTGCTAGTGATGCCAAATGAAGCTTCGTGAACCGTTTTCTGTATTTTTTCTCCCCACTAGATGGCGCCCTAGGTTTGCGTTGGGGCATGAATTGAGCCCTTTATTGAACAGAGACCACCATCTAGTGGTGTCAGAAAATACAGTAATGGGTTTATGAAGGTTCATTTGGCCATCACTAATCGCCACTTCGTCACCACAGGTGCTTGTGATTGAGAAGAAAAATGAGGATGGTACCTGGCCTAGGCAGTCGACACATACCAAGTAAGTCGGTCCGGTTTTTTATTGGTGTTGATCAATCCTTAGTATGCATTTAACTGTAGGACAGGATGTGGTTAACATACCTCTCTTTATTCAACAAATGCAGTCACTCTCTGTCCATTTAAACTCCTCCCATCTGGTTTGGCAATACCGCCTTTCACAATCACCTTCTCTGTCAAGTGTGCCACACATTGCTTTTGTATGTAATTTGGTGCTTAAAATTCTCATTTTCTATTAGACTTGGTGTGTGTTCAGTGTGTTCCTCCGAAATGAAACGAAGCGTCGCTGCCATATAAAGGCGCGGTTCAGACTGTCACTTTGCCCTCAGATCCAGCACCACCACGTCTCGGAACTTCACCACATCCCCAAAGCTTTCTTCTAACTCTTCAGCCACCGTCTGCTCTACGGTGACCAACGGGGACAGCAGCAGCAGCAGTAGTAGCAGTAGCAGCAGCAGCACTGGGTTCTCGCTGAACAACAGCACCTCCGCTGGAAACAGGCAAGCGCATCACGCGGAAAAGAAAAGCATAAAGGCTGATGTTTTTGTGTCTGCAGTGATGTCCTCTGCATCATTGGAGCACCGGAATTTAACGCTTGCACGTCGACTTTAACGGGGATCAAAGCAGATATATAATAATGGATTAATCATTCTTCTAGGTTGGGTGGCTATAACTCCTATAGCTCCTCCTACAACTACAGGGAGGTTCAGTCTCAGCCTGGCCTCTGTGGCCTCAGTAATCTTGGCAACACCTGCTTTATGAACTCTGCCCTCCAGGTAGGTACATGCAATGTCTATACCCCCTATCCATAGTGTGTCTGTTATAAACCGTAGGTTGTTTTGGTTTCACAGCCTCAGTGATCTGCCGTTTAACTGTGGGAGTTATTCACAGTGTATTTGTGTGTATATGCTGCTCAGTGGTGTTGACATAAAATATGCCCCCCCCCCCCCAGTGCCTAAGTAATGCGCCGCCCTTGACCGAATACTTCCTAAATGATCTATACGAAGCTGAGATCAACCGGGAGAATCCATTAGGCATGCGGGGGGAGATCGCAGAGGCCTATGCCGACCTGGTGAAGCAGATGTGGCAGAGCCACAGTAGTCATGTGGCACCACGCATGTTCAAGGTGAGTGAGTGTGCAAATTCACGTGTACACGATAAACAGCATCGAGCATATCAGTGATGAATAAATGATCAGCCCATGTGGTCATGTTATCGCTGTCCTCAATTTCCAGACACAGGTGGGCCGGTTTGCGCCCCAGTTCTCAGGGTACCAACAGCAGGACTCCCAGGAGCTGCTGGCTTTCCTCTTGGATGGACTCCATGAGGACCTGAACCGGGTCAAGAAGAAGCCTTATGTGGCCCTGAGCGATGCAGACGGTCGTCCCGATGAGGTGCTTCCCCAAACGAGTTTCCATCTTTGGTTCTGCTCGTCATTGAGGGCACTTGATACAATTCAGTAATGTGTGTACTGTTGACTTGGCATGGAGTGAAAACTAGAGGTCTACACTATGGCAAATTCTGACTGACATTGTTATCAAAATGCAATATTCACCACAGACATGGTATTTAGAAACGTAGCCTAGTTTTACCACGGACACGTTGATGATCCCCAGTGATAATGTTCTCTTAACAATGAGCAAAAATTGAACATCTGTTTTGTTTGAATATGGGGGAAATCAAAGGACATAATCGGTTATTGGCTGTTGATTCTGCCAACGCGTACAATAAAGCTATATGGAAATGCTTTTTCTCAGGTCGTCGCGAAGGAAGCTTGGACAAACCATCGTCTTCGTAACGACTCCATCATCGTAGACATCTTCCACGGCCTGTTCAAATCCACGCTGGTCTGCCCTGAGTGCTCCAAGATTTCTGTCACCTTTGACCCCTTCTGCTACCTCACTCTGCCCCTTCCAATGAAGAAAGACCGTACCATGGAGGTGTTCCTGGTTCGCATGGATCCCCAGTCTAGACCCATGCAGGTAGGATTCTTACCTTTCATCGTCCATCTCCGCAGTACGCCAGTGTATTTATTGTACTTTATGCAGATTCCCTTGGCAAGACAGTATTATTTTAAAAAGCCAAAATGTATTGCTTTCAGGTAACCATGTATGTACCAGTGCATAATGTACTGGTGTGTATGTTTAAGATGGGTATTATGATTGGGAAACCACGGAACTGTGGTCTGGCTCAGTACTGTAAGAACGGTCTCTCTTCTCCAGTACAGGGTGGTGGTAGCCAAGCTGGGTATAGTGGGAGACTTGTGCAACGCCTTGTCCAAACTGTCTGGAGTTCCTGCAGAGAACGTAAGAAGCCTACCTCAAGATCTCCTCCTAACACTACTCCTGATGTGCTGCTGTGTCAGTGATAGTCTGTTGGTGCTCTCATTGGATTTCAGTACTTTTTTTTTTACGTTATGAGTTATTACAGTCATAAACATCTGTCCATTATTTTAGTGTTTTTATAAATGACATCTCTTCTTCCATGTGGTGCCTGTGTGTGGCAATTTTGGATTTTATCCTGAAGAATCGCTAAGTAGGATCCAAAGGTGATTTTGTGCTAAACTTTTTTTTTTTTTTTTTTTTTGTTTTTTTAACATTTTGTTCTAGATGGTGGTAGCTGATGTTTACAACCACCGTTTCCACAAAATTTATAAGTGGGATGATGCCCTTAACCACATAATGGAGAAGGATGATATATTTGTGTAAGTGGGCTCGCTTGCAGGTTTTGCTCACTGTCAGATGAACCGTATGTAATACAGTTAGAAGTGGTGTGCATTTAAGTAAGAGTTGGTACGATATGTGAAAATGCTGTGACTGAGAAACCCAACCATTCCATCGTCATTTGCTGCTGAGAATGTTGCCGCTTCCACATCAGAATAGGAGCTTTGTTTTCCGCAGCTATGAGGTGGAGGGGGACCTGGGGGAGCAGGTCAACCTGGCGGTCTACTTTAGGGAGAGATACTCAAAGTTGTCCGGCGGTTCTTCGAGCACCATGCTGTTTGGGCAGCCCCTGCTCCTCACCGTGCCCAGGCAGAACCTCCCCATGGACATACTGTACGAGAAGGTGCTGGACAGGATCTCGTAAGCGCGCTGCCGCCTGTTGCCGCTCTGGCACTTTGCTCTGTCTGGTGGGTATCGTCGGGGCAACTGTGGTCATGTGACGGTCCTCCCCTTTTCCAGCCGCTACGTGAAGCAGCCTCATGGCTGCGTGCCTGAGCGGAAGGCCTCGGCCTCCATGTCCAGCAGCAGCAGTAGCAGCAGCAGCATCCAGGCATCCGCGGGAGCCAGTCGCGGCACGGAGCTGTCGGATGGGCCGACCTGCAGCGCGGGCTCTGCAGGCCTTGGCGCGCAAGAGCAGGAATCGCGTCGCTGTGACGGCCCCAATGGGCTGTGCGAAGGTCGGCACCTCAGCCACGTCCTGCCTGACCTTTTTTGCCTGATCGTCGGCATTAAGACCTGATGGATCAGGCTCCTGTGGATTTATTTTACAGGAGAGGAGGAAGCTATGGATCACCAGGTGAGCCTTGAGCAGGACAACAGCCAGTCAGACTGCTCCGTAGGGGAAGAAGATGGTGCAGATATTGAGGACTGTCTAACTGGCAACCTGCCTAAGAAGAGTTGTTCTCGGCCTAAACTATTTTCAATCAGCCTGGTGAACTCGTACGGAACAACCAACATCACTCCTCAGCCTTGCGATGGAAACGTCCTCAAATTGAACAGCAAGTATCAATTCCTGCTTTGCTGCCATTGTGCACAAAAAAAGCATGATTATGGCATCTTAGAAGAGCTGTCTGATCTATATGATTTGACCTGAAAGCAGGGTTTTCCCAGTCCCGTCTTAAAAAGGCTGTGAATCCTTTCTGTTATATACTAATCAATGTTATTTAATGCTTGTCAAAAATTGTTCATGTTTGCACCTATTCGCTGTGAACAGCACATTCCACAGTGGCCCTAGACTGGGATTTGGAGATGAAGAGGCAGTACTATGACGACCAGGAGGCAGAGGTCAGGAAAACAGAACTCCTCCCTCCCTCTCAGTTAGCCAAGGAGTTAGTCTGTGTGACTGTGCACACTAGCGCCATCTGATGGCCTAACAAATTTAAGTTGTGTTTTTTTTTTTAAAACTTCTAAAAGTAACTGCTTATGGTCCGAAAAACTCCAGGAAGGATGTAGGTTTGTTATACAGATGTATCAGGCTCTAACTCTACTCCGCATCAGGCTTATGAGAAGCACGAGAGCATGCCGCAGCCTCAGAGGAAGAGGACCAGTGTGGCCTTGAAGGACTGCATAGAGCTCTTCACCACCAATGAGACACTGGGAGAGCACGACCCTTGGTGAGGTCAACCCCTTGGATATTGCAGTGCATTTTGTACACGCAGAATTGAAAGTGAAAAAAGTGAAACTGCGCTCTTTCTAAGTAGCTACACAAGTGATGTTTTCTCTTTCCACGGTTGTGTCCCATGCAGAAGCTCAGCTCAGGTGACTTGCTGTAACCTGCTAATCCATCGTGCACATTCCCTTAGGTACTGCCCCACTTGTAAGAAGCACCAACAGGCTAACAAGAAGTTTGACCTGTGGTCCCTGCCTGGCATCCTGGTAGTCCACCTGAAACGCTTTTCCTACAATCGCTGCTGGAGGGATAAGCTGGACACCGTGGTGGACTTTCCCATCAGGTAGCCGTCTGCCGCTTCGAGATGGACACCGTGCTTCCCTATGTGATAGAGCTGTGCCCAGAACAGCAAAGCAATGTAAGACTTCACCATGGACAAAAATGAGCAGTCAGCCACCTTTAAGGGTCGAGCTGACAGCTCTACATCATGCGTTGTCATTCACTTTTTGTGAAACCAGAAACTGCAGTCATGTAATTGCTAAGAGAGTGCGTGACCAAAACATGACTGCACACTAGGTGGTGCTGATTCACTGTCATGAAACCGTAAGGTCATCGTTTCAAAGTTCATCTCTGTAGTATTTACACTGTGCTAAGAACAAACCAAAATAGATGGTTTGGTTGATATTTAATCTGTCATTTCCTTCCTGTTAATTTTTAAGTTGTAAGTAAGAGCACAATAATACACCGTCTCATCATGAGTCCCGCCTTGGGAAACACCCTGAAAAAACGCTTAGTCACTCTGACTTGCAGACGCCAGATTATAGGTCATAGAAGGGACATGTTCAGGGAAAATTTCTTGCCTGATCACAGCCTGGTCCTAGAATCTGTTTATAACGTATAAATATTGTTACTTAGGGCTGTCAAACAGTCCCAAACATTGAGGTCTGGCGGCTGTAGAATACTGGTGACTGTTATACATGTGCAAAGGGTGAACAGCTGATTTGTTTCTCCTCCAGGGACTTGAACATGTCAGAGTTTGTGTGTGACCCAAAAGCAGGCCCCTATGTCTACGACCTTATCGCCGTGTCCAACCATTACGGCGGAATGGGAGGGGGCCACTGTGAGTATTTTTCCAAAGTTTATCTGTTTACATATGTTGTAACTGGTATACCATGTGTCAGGTCTTCCAAATCGCGGCCTCCGACGGTTCTCTTTCTCTAGCTCTGCGTGGGGTGTATCCACATTGACTGGAACGTGCACCTTCTCTCTCTGTGCCACAGACACAGCCTATGCCAAGAACAAAGTCGATGGGAAGTGGTATTACTTTGACGACAGCAGTGTTTCATCAGCCACTGAAGACCAGATTGTGGTGAGCAAATTTGCAAAAATATGTATATTTATATTCAGGGTGTCCATAAAGTCTCTTTGCAAATTCAAAAATGTATTACAAAGGCAATTGATGAGAGATCTTCATCAGATTTATTCTATGTACTCGGTGGTTATCAAAGTTTTTAATCATTTTGCAAAGATACAGGATGTCACTAATCTAAAGCAGAGGATCACTGATGCCATTGGCACCACTGGTGAGGGGTGAGCTACAGCGAACATGGCAGGAAATCCAGTTCCGTCTTGATGTGCTTCATGTAGCTAATGGTGCCCATATAGAAGCTTTAAATATATTTCAATATACGTCTTATTTTGTAATGATTTCCATCTATCCATCCATTTGCCTTTCTAATGAATTGTAAATAAACTGTAAAGAGACTTTATGGACACCCTGTATAACCCTGTATTATAATATTTTGAGTGTTTCTTGCCCTCAGGGCTGTTGGACCCTATTTTGAATGCAGGAACGCTTTAGTTCAGTCCTGACATTGTTGTTCAGGCACATTTGCAATAACCAACAATCTTGCAAAATTTCCAGCAGGGACATTATGCAGGCACCCCCCCCCCCCACACACAC
>JAODKF010000138.1:27430551-27442868 GCA_026779585.1 Mormyrus proboscirostris | reverse complement strand
GGTTATCAAAGTTTTTAATCACATTGCAAACAAAGGTGAGGGGCATCACTAATCTAAAGCAGATGATCACTGACGCCATGCCGCCATTGATGAGGGTGAGCTACAGCGAACATGGCAAGAAATCCAGTACCATCTTGATGTGCTTCCTGCAACTAATGGTGCCCCTATAGAGGCAAAAAAACATAAATATATATATATATATATATATATATACCTCATTTTGAAATAATTTCCACATATGTCTTTTCATTTGCCTTTGTAATACATTTTTGAAATTGTAAAGAGACTTTATGGACACCCTGTATAATGTAGCTGTTGTTCAGCATAGCTTTAGTGTCCAGTGTTCTACCACACTGGCATATTGCAAGTTTGAGGGCCTCTGCAGCCTAACTGTCCTTCTGCTTTTGTTGTGTCCAAGTTCCCATGGTAACCGTGAAACCATGTTTTTCCTCTGTAGACAAAAGCTGCATACGTGCTCTTCTACCAGCGACGAGATGAAACTCCCGCAAAGCCTCCGCCTTCAGCCTCCCTGGGCGGGGCCCCTGACTCTGGGGACGATCACATGGATACCAACTGAGGGGCCGGCGTGGGGCCGTGCTTGCAGCAGCTTTCACTGCCTTGGACCCTCATCTCCAACCACGTCGCCCATCTGTTGCTTTCAAGTTTTTAGATTTTCTTCACATGCATCGACGTCGTTTTGATGCGTTACCTAAAAGACTCCATCTTTTGGAGCCCACTGGCTACAGAAGTGTGTTAAGAGAACACAGGGATGTCGACCTCACTGGACCACCAGAATGTTTAAAAAAAAATAAATAAAAAAAACAGCAATTCTTTTATGTGCTATAGGTATCTGGAAAGAATAAAATAAGCCAAATGCACACACTGTTTGTAGCTAAGTGTTATGGGGGGGTACATTTTTTCTCAACCTATGTGAGGTAGGGGGAGCTGGCACAGTCATCTTATCCTCTCTGTCTCCTCCTCCATAAACATACGTGGCTGCATGCTGTAGTATGCAGTGGTCATCTGCTTCCGGGGAGATGGGTAGATAAATGGTTAAATGCAGGGGCCCTCTTTTGTAAAGAGAATCTCCCAGCTGATGGATGTCTCTCCACAGAACATCCTCTCAGTTTGTCTGTCACTGTTTTGACTAGCAAATTCTGCCCGCGGAACTGTGCACAGAAGCGGAACATCAGTAAAGGTGTTGTTCTTTTATGGTCTGTGGGAGACAGGGCGATGCCATCTTGGCCTAAAAGACTTGGGCTTTTTACAGTGCAGCTATGTGTTTCAGCAGTGAAGCACAAAAGCACAGGCTATTGTTTGGATGAGGTTTTTTTTTTCATTTTATGACGTGCGTGTGAAAATATGACACTACTTCCTGGGTAAGCAGTTATTAAAAGTACACCATTATCACCAGGGTGTTTTACGGAAAGCTTGAAATAGGTTGTTTTTGCTGCTGAATTCCTGTAATCTATCCCCTGTAGTCTTGCAACATTTCCTGTGGAAAGAATCTTTCACAGTCTCATAACTCATGCTATAGCAGGGAAATGGAATATATTTTGAATTCTGTTGTGTTAGCAATGATTAACAGTACTGCTGTACATAGGAGTGAGAGCAGGTAGAAGCTCACCATGCAAATCAGAGATCAGAAGGGCATCAGGTCAAAATTCCTCATAGGGTGTGGAAACCGTCTGAATGGGCGTCATTGTGTCAGGGTCCAGAGTAATAACCCACTGAGTCACAATGATCACTCGGCTAAGAGCAAATAGCAGGATGTCTGTATTATGTGGGATTTCATATGACTCTCATTTTATTCATGTAGGAAACATCTTTGAAAATAATGTGGTGGGTACCGATTAATGGGTTTAGTATTTACTAAATGCAGGTAACGGTCATTTTATTACAGAAGGTGCATTGCACATATAAATCACGCCTGGAGTATGAGAACTTACAGAAATGGCCTTTGTGGGTAAATCTTCTAGAAAATCAGCCTTTGCTTTTGCTTTCTACCTTATCCTCTGTGTTTAGTGCGCTTTCCCTTCAGTGGAGATAATCGGAGAGAGCCGTTTGGAGATAGTCTGATAAGTTAAGCCGAGGTTTATTATACTGCATTAATATTTGTAGCTCAGAAAATTACAGTGCATTCTGTAAAAAATAACCTGAATCCCAAAAGCTTTGTTAAGGATGAGTTTTGGCTATTTGGTCTAACTTATATTCCCATTCATTCACCAAAATGTGGCTTTTCCAGCTTACAATCCTTTGTATTCTACATGTATTTTAAGAAGTGTAATAGCTTGATATTTGTTAAATTTTTTTTAGTAAATTTGAAAATTCTCTTTTTATGGAAAATTAGAATATCAAAGTATATGGGTTTATTAGGTTAGCCTAATGGATCCAACTTCCAGATTTTGATTAAGTTGTGTTTAATGCAGATAAAGCTACATCGAGATGAGTTCATGCTTCTTCCATTATACATTATCGTGTAAATATTGTGTTATAGACTTGCATACATTTGCAGAATAAATAGAATATTGCAGAGTACTTCATTTCAGACTATTTCATCAAGTCTGTTCTTGGGGAAACGTACTTGGAAAGGTGTAATTATGAAGTTGACAAGTTATCAATAGGTATTCTGGCAGCAGTTTATCCCAGTGTAGTAAAACTCCTGTCTTGTAATTGACTACATTTTTGATAATTATTGAAATACTTCAGATTAAATCCCTTGTTTAACTGCATGGCCACCAGCTAGTCATCAAATCCATGACTTAAAATTCAATGTAATCCTTCCGCATGTCTTAGGCAAACTTCCTCAAAACACACTCTGCTCTCAGATCTGGGAACCTCTGCTCCCTCCTTTGCACATCCCTTTTGCAATTAGGAAGTTGTGTAAAAATCCAGGTTCTGTCTCTTAAGCGCTGGTGCAACAAGTTCCTCATACTAGTTTCTATAAGTAAAGTCATCTTCATCCCAGATTTACAAACGTATCAAATTGTTCACACATTCCAAATTCTGGTATTAATGCCCTGCAAGTATTAGTTTGTTCATGCCTTAAAATTAAGGCGGCTAAATTATTCCTCAATATACACATGCACACACCTCTGGTCCACTAAACCACCTTTACCTCATATAGCCTATCACCAAGGTCTGATGCAACAGTGGGATGGAAGAGGTTTGAGGACTGAAAGCAGACACAGACAACTGCATTTTATGATTTATTGGTCCCATAACACTAAACTCATCTATGCTTCTCATGAGCAAAAATGTAACTGTTGGGTTAAGACTTTTACATTCATCAGACATCTCTCTCAGTAAGATTTCAAGAAGTGTCTTCATAGAGTAAAAGGCATAACACACAGCTGCACTGTGCACAGGGCAGCACAGGGAGCCTGACAGAGATATGGGCCCTGAGCCAAATATCTGGTAATACACCACAGTACCACCACTGCTTCTTAGAAGACTTTCATTGGACTTATTTGGTCAGGCTGAGGAGCTTTTTGATGTCTCCCTCGATGTTGATGGTCAGGAAGTTCCTACCATACCGCTTGAAGGGCTCTCCATCTGGGCCGATGAGGAACTTCTCGAAGTTCCAGGCAACGTCGCTTCGGCAGACGGGACTCCAGATGATGGACTTGGGGTCGTTCATGAGAGACGTGCTATCATCGCTGGGGAAAGGCAGCTTTTCCTTGAGAAACACAAACAAGGGGTGCGCATCCTTCCCGTTGACGTCCACCTTCTCCAGAAGCTTGAAATTCGGCTCGAAACCATTTCCTGGTCGGATGTACTTCAAGGCCTTGAGGATCTCCTCGTTCTTAAGGTTCTCCTGGATAAATTCAGTTAAAATGAATTATTTGCAAAAGACCATAATAATAAAAAAAGAAAAAAAAAAAAAAAAAAAAAAAACCATAGAACATTTTCCTTATGCAAAATGACGATTCATTCAATACATACCTACACGGCATGACCACGAACAAGGTAAATACGGCAAAAGTACGAAGCATCGACGAACTCAAAAGACGGTAAACGGTCATGGGGATGATTTTGTTAAAACATGAAACTTCTAATCTGCGATCATATCAGAAAATAGCGCGGAATCCTGACCTGGTGTCCGAACTGGTTGCAGGGCACCCCCAGAACTACAAGCCCCTGCGCGGCGTAGCGCTCCTGGAGCTCGTTCATCTGGGTGTAATCCCTGGTGGTTGTGCCTCAGAGAGACGCCACGTTCTCGATCAGCACAACTTTGCCCTTCAGGCAGGAGAAGTCAAACGACTCCCCCGTAACAAGCTTCGCAGAGAAGTCATAGATGCTCTTTGCTGCTGCCATCGCGCTGCTGGAAAACTCAGCCAAGCAGGTGCTTTGGAGCTCTTTATTCCTCCGGGTGGGGCGGGAGTGGGCGGTGCAGGAGGCTGGCCCCAACGTGATTCAAGTACAATCTTCCGGGATTCGTTACTTAACAACGCACCGTTGAATGACGCAGAGAAACTGGGAAAGGACCAAAAATGTCCAGCCTTAACACACGTGTCTGAACACAAAGGGAGAGTCTCTGTTCTGTCCCATAGTTTCCTACTGCTGCCATTATTTTTATATAATCATGATTTAAATAATACCGATGAATACGCTGGTGATGGACTGATTCATGTTTTATAATAAATAAAACATATATTACCAATAAAATGTTATTTGGCAACACTCGACTTCGCTCCCCATTCGTTTCCGCTCTGCTGTAAACATTTGGTGACGATCCCTTACGGGTTTGCGATTTGGCGCGTAAAAATAAACTGGATATTTGTAAACCCGGAATACACAGAAGAGTTTATTTTAAAAAACGGAATTTTCAGACATCAGGTACGATATAGGCTTCATCTCCTTACTGTCACAATGTCAGTGCGGTAATTACACTCGTCGCATAGAAAAGCTATTAAAGTCGCTTCAGTAAAACGCTAATATGTAGCTATTCCACTGTGTAACCAAAACGCCGTGTAGAAGTACGTGTCACTTTTCTATGATCATCTTAACTAGCTAGCGCTGGTTATACTGGATTTAACCTCTCCACATGCATCACATATATATACATCAGCGACATAAATGATTTTCGACAGAGTTGAAGCAGCTATTTTTTTCCTTAAATGTTTCGTGTCCGTTAACCTCTTTATTATCAATTTAAAGATTAATTCAAGTCATACCTAAGGGCATCAGTAAAGAACTGACGATACTCTATAGTGTTGGTAGTAATTGTAAGTCCTGTGTCAAGAAATGCCGTGATTTAATAATAAGTCTCTCATGATCGAAAGCTTTTAGGCGGAAATCCAGCTGTGTGGAGCTGCGCATCTGTTCGTATTTGTGCAGATCGTGTAACGGGCCTGCAATCTGAGCGGGTGGAAATGCTGCGTAAGAAAAGAGCTGCCGCAGAGAAGAATGAAAAAGCAGCTGAAGCTCCCAGTAAGTCCGTCTGATTATCTGGCATTTGCTGAAATCAAAATATTCTTTAACCGTTAAAGGTAATTTGTATTACAATCTACAGGCAATCCCCGGGTTAAGAACAGCCGATTTACTTGTACTTACGAACGAACTGCCATAAAGCATATCATATTAAAAATTCGGGTTTAATTCAATGTTTTGTAATAATGAATATATGCAATACCTTGGGAAGCTCATGAAAACATCGTGGGCCTTCAGAGATCCATCGGCTCTAGGTATACAGTACTGTACCGTATGTAGTTACGGGATAATTATTTTCATTATTATGTTCTGTAATACTATTTTACTGACTTGCCTACAAATTCGACTTAAAGACAGACCTAGGTGTTCTGTCATAAAATCCTACCTATCGAGCCATGTTATTGAGCCTATCTGCGCATGTGCAGTTCCACCGTTTTTGGATTAGGGTTAGGTTTTAGGGTTAGGGTTAAGGTAAGGGTTTTGGGGGGGTTAGGGTAAGAGTTAGGGTTTGGGGTATCGATTAGCACTACGGTAGCATTTTTCGACAAGGCAGCATAAATCGACAGAACACTGGATCTCGTTCGTATCCTGGAAACTGCCTATACAGTATTACCTTGATATCTGTATGTACATGAAGTATAGACCCCATACAATCAGGGTCTGCTAATATCTGTTCTGACCTGTCATGCAGAGAAGAAGAGTCGCTCCTCAGGACGCAGCGTGAAATCCACCGGTCAGGGTGATGTAGATGATGTATTTTCCCGGCTCCTGCTGGAGGCAGGAATCTGCTTGAAGTCAGGCGGCTCCCCCAATGAAATCGGTATGACGGTATATTGTAATTAATGAGTCTTAGAAGTCCTTGTAAAATAACATTCATTAGGCATGTCAAACTGGAGCTGGTGTGACCATGCTGATGCATGTAGAGTGAGTTAGTGGACCAACGCATCAAGCCTTAAAGCGCAGGGTCTTTTTTTGGCTAGATGAAGGGGCTGTATATTAGGAGGCTGTGTGAGAATATGATGATTAATCCCCTGTATTGCTGTTTATATGCAACTTTTTGTCATTTTTTTAATCTTTTAAGTTGTAGACCAAGCTGTCTTCCAGAAGAGGTTACATAACCTCCTTAAGAAGGATCCTCGGTACCCAAATGTAAGTGTTCGTCCCAGAAATGGCCCACAATGTTCTCTGTGTTACAGTGTTTCTCTAACAAGCTTCTGTATTTCACAGATAATCAAGGAGTTCATATCTGGGCTGGAGTCGTACATTGAGGACCAGGAGAAATTCAAAAACTGCCTCCTACCTTGTGTCCCTCAGGCGCTGGATGAGTCCACCAGGTAAGATCGAGACCATGGGGTCTTCAGTTTGTCCAAAAGGTACTCTAAGATAATTCTAACACATTGTGAGTGAAGGAGTAGTACAGACTGCACTTGCTTGCCCAAGTTCGTTGGTGGGGAATGTGAATTGGAGTACGTACTTGGAGGATACCCACCCAATAAAGGGAAAGCATGTACACCCCACACACTTATCCCCCCGGGGGCAGGATTCAAACCCGAGTGCTACTCACTGAGCTCTGCCTTATATTGGCTTTTATTGTAATAATGAATTTAATCGGCTTTTGCTTAACCAGCTTAACATGGTTCTGTGTTGCTTGACTTAATGCTTAAGCATGATGGGTGAAATAAGCAAAGCTCAGTACTGATCAGATAACGAAATAATGGCAGGACAGAGACTCTGTTTTAGGCATCTGATTTTGTAGTCATTGGTTTAATTACTGCCTGCAGTGCTTCCCCACATACAGAGGAACTTGTTAGTTTTATCCTGTGTTTGTTACTCATTTTCTGATGTTGGCTGTCCACATAGAAACTGTTAAGATGTGATTCTTTCTCCTGTTCTTTTAGCTCTGTCTCCTCCTATCAAGAAAGCCTTGTACGTCTCCTGTTAGGCGTTGAAATACTTCAGGTATATGCATTTCAGCAGTCAGAACATCATATTAATAGAGTTGTAAGCTGGTGTGGTAAACGTAGTGACTGTTTATCTGTGTTTCAGTGTTCTGTTCTAGGAGTTTTGTTTGAGAAACTTCCAGAGTTCATGTTCGATGGGTAAGTATATAGAAGTTTGAGTGTATTAATTACACAATGACGGACTCATTTATATGTTTTGATGCTTTTCTGTTTCTACCATTGGTGTTGTAAGGTAGCTGGACTTAATATTTATTTGGTTATGACACTGTTCTCCTGTTTGTTTCCAACATGTTGACAGTGTCGAGGAGAGTGCCCTTAATATCTGTCACATCGTAATAAACCAGCTGAAGTGGTTGGACAGAATCGTGGACTGTAAGGTACTGTAAGGTACACTTAGGGTGCTTTTTTTTTTTAAGAAACGACCAAAAGTACGGTACTTAAGAGTTTTGATTTTCCACTGGGGTAGAAATTGGTACTGGTGCTGAATGACATCACAACTCGGGGTAGGGTATTTTGTAGGCAACTGAATTTGTGAAATGGCTGCAGTATATTATAGGGCTGGACGATGTGCAATATTAATACTAACATTGTATGTCATGTACATGCGACGCACATGGACCACAATAGTGCGCTGGGGTGAGGCTTTTTTCTTACCTTCATACTGTCTGGACATTATAGCATTTTTACTTTGTCATAGAAAACAAAACTTAGCAAGCAGTGCAGTTTTAATGATTGTTCCTTCCCAAGATCGGGTAGTATGAACTCCTGTTTTGTTTTATAAATACTCTAGTGTTTATTACAGCAAAATCACATTGCAATGTTTGGAAATTTTCCAGTACTGTGCTGTCCTAGTATATTATACAAAATACTCTTATATCTTGTCAAACCATCCTGATCTAGTTGTATCTGTTCTTCTGATCAGACTGCAATTAAAGCTTGGATCTCTTTAATCGTCTGTGTAGCCTCATAATATTAATTTGTCATTGCTTCATGCATCATTGTTTTCTGAGTTTATAACGTTTTTCAGGACGGTGGCTGTATTGTGTTTAGAGGCTGGGTATTTGCATAATGAATCGAGACAGAAAACATTTGCAAGTCCCCCCCTGAAGTACTGAAGTACCAAGATAGCTGGTTTGTTACTCTTGGTGCTGGAACTTTTGGTACTGGTTTTCTCCTGGAAGTCAATGGAAAAGGGAAAGTACTCAAAGTATCATACCAAAAGTACAGTACTCATTGTGGCGGAAAGGCGACCTCATCGCATCCTGCAGAGCAGGGCCTGCTGTAACAGGAGCCGTGTTCCCTCCTTCTCATGTTTCCTTCCAGGATTTGGCAGCAAAGCTGCTCGAGCTGGTTGCCGTGGCACCTTTGGAGCTCCAGCGTGACATCATCACCAGCCTGCCAGAGATCCTGGAGGACTCCCAGCATGGAGACATCGCCCAAGAGCTCAAGTGAGTGTCGTATATTGTACCGGGGAGGGTTGGCTGGAACAATGGCTTTAAGCGTACTCTGTCCCCCGTGTGTGTGACAGATCCCTACTGCAGCAGAACACGCAGCTGACTGTGCCCATTCTGGATGCCCTGTCAAGCCTCAGCTTGAGTGCCGCCGTGCTGACTGAGGTACTGTGTGACCTGCTCTTGGAGAGACTCTGGCCAGATGAAGTTCGTGTGTGGGGTGCGGGGGAATTTGTGCCACTGAAGATCTTCCTCTATGCCGTCGTCTTAGGTGCGTGGGATCATCATGACCACCCTGGTCGCTGTGCAGCTCGAGGACCTCCCTGTCATTGTCAAGTTTATCTTGCACACAGCCTCTGCTCTGGATGCCTATGAGGTAATGCACTAACCCTGACTCAAACTGCTTCTCCACACGCGGACTACCGGACGTGTCCGCTCGAACGCTTATGATGTGTTTGACGTCATTGTGCACCGCCACGGACGAATGCCTGCTGCACTCCAAATTTGTGTCCGTGCAGTGGTATACGTGCGGCTCCAGACGCACTGCGCATGATCGATTTGCTAGCGTCCACTTTAAATACCAATATGGATGCTTCTGATAAGCATTGGAGTAGTTTGCAAACCCTACAGACTATTTACAAGGCGATAAAACTGTTAAATACAGGTAAATGCGTGTGTGTGCGAGTACAGACTTGTCTTGAATTGAAAATCTCACGCCAGCCAACTGACCAAAGTTGGAAACACTGTGACCTGGTTCTCTGAATTTATAAAACATGGGGCAACGGACACAAACCTCACTGCTGTGGTATGTGTGCAGGGAATATCAGAAGAATAATTCTTCATTAAGAAAAATACAAATTAAAAACATTGTGCACATGTGCCAAATACGCGGCTTGACCAGAGAAGTATGAATGTTTCCGTGTACACATATGCAGAGTGGATATGTGAGTGTTACACAGGTCCAGAAAGTAAAAAAATCCAGACTAAGATTTTGTTTCAACCGGTTGAATATAAACAGTCACAGAATACTCAACCGATTGGTTGAAACAAAATCTTGGTCTGGATTTGTACTTTCTGGACCTGAACTTTCCACCTTTGCATGTTCAATTTAACAGTCCGAGTTTGGCATTGGGGATGAAGGGTAGGAAAAGCATTTAGTTTATTTATTTTTGCTCTTTCTATCTCAGGGCTGACTGTTATATAACCCCCCCCTCACAATTTACTGACAGACTACTTCTGCGGTTGTACTCCAATCTGGGTTATTGACTGACTGGTGTTACCTGGTAGGTGGTTTCTGATCTGCGGCGGAAGCTGGACCTGGAGTTGTGCGTGGCCCCTCAACATAATACGAAGGCTGGCACTAAGGGGTGAGACGCCGGTGGCGACGTCCACCAGGGGGGGCTTTAGATTGTATTTAGATTTTTTCCCCCATGATACGTCTTTCTAAGTGCAGGCTTAGTAAACTGGGCTGACGTGACCCTCAGGGCTCCAGTGACCCTCAGGGCTCCAGTGGTCCATGGAATCGTACTCAGGGTAGCTTGAGGATACATCTGAGGGTGCTGGGTCTTACTCTGACAGTTTGTCTACTGTCTCTGCTGTAAATTATTCTTAAGGTTGTCCAAGTTCCCTCCAGACAGTAGTAAAGAGGACTGTGTTTCTCTGCTCTTGGATGTCATCAAGACTGCCGTACGCTTTCAGAAGACCATCTCTGAGGCGTGGTTGAAGGTAAGCGCTGTTGGTTTGAGGTGCTCCTCTCTCCAGTGAGATGATCTGCTGGCAGATGCTCATTGTATTTGTTTCGCAGGCCATTGAGAGTGTGGTTGAAATGGACAAGCACAAGGTAAAACCAGCATTATTTATTTATGTAGTTGATTTTTTTATTTCTGTGGTTCGACTGCACGCTTCTGAGTATTTGCTGAAGAAGCAAATTAATAAAATTCAGTTTCCCAGTCACGTAATATGTGGAATGCAAGCACAAAACTGGTTTTTATGTATAACACGTATATAGGAGTGAATTTGAAGGTACAGCCGTAATCCCTTTGGTGATGACAAGCTAAGGCCTCTTTGGTTCCAGCCGCTGACGTCACCTCTGTTTCAGGTCATTGACCTGCTGGTGTTGTTCATCCTGCACACCACTAACGCCAACCATAGCCGGAGGGGGGCTGAGAAACTGCTGCGTATCAAGGTGAGGGAGGGGCACATGCGAGAGGCTCTGCTGCAGAGAACGTTCCGGGGTCACGGCCAGGTGAGTTCACCTCCGCTGCCTCGGAAAAAGGGAGCGGCAGCGTAAAAAACATGCATAGAAAGGTGTGCGTAGTTCCACAGGAGGTGTAAGAAACTTACCTGTAGATGCATCTGCTGTTCAGTGTGGGCAGCCACCTGGGTTTTCATCTTCTTTTAACTCCTCCAGGATTTTATTTCTTCTGATTTTCCGGATTCTGTCATAGGCCTAGGTTCTTGCTAGCTGTTCACCACATAACCACTGGCGATTACAACACGTATGTGGCCAGATTATTTCACAGCCCTTTTACTACACTGGTGAAGACCAAACTCACAAACTCGAGCATAGCAGTATGTTTTGTGCCACACTAAATCACTAAATATGTTTTGGTGATACGCTCTTTACTTTCCGAGTTTTCTTGAAGACATTGTAATACCACCGCAGCCTTCACTTGGACAAGCGGGTGGAAACCAGTGATGGGTCATTCACCAACAATTTTGAAAGTCAAAGCTTATGCCAGGGTTGGCAAACTCCAGTCCTGGGGGGCCGGAGCCCTGTGTAGCTTAGTTCTTTTCCTGTTCCACCACTAATGATTCAGCTCAAATGCTGTGTGGTAATTAGCACAGTGCAAGGAGTTGAATTAAGTATGTTAAATAAGGAGAAACCCAGAAATGTGCAGAGCTCAGGCCCTCCGGGACTGGAGTTTGACACCCCAGTCTTACGCAAATGAATTACATTGTGGAGCATGTACAGAATCTGCAGAGAAAACACAGGCGTATGGAGGACGAAGTGTGACTTAAATAAATGATCTGTATATATAAATATTTGACATAAACAAATAAACTAAGGTTCTAAAAATCTGGACCTCGATTCCAAACCCAGGCCTTCTTTTCAGTTCTCCTACGTGCGTAGTTTAATAATTACTGACTCTGGCCAGAGGTTTCCCATCGAGTTCCCAGGTTCAATGCTTTAGCTATTTAGCTGTGTACAGGCAGACATGGGTAGAGGAGTGCAAGCACCACAGAGCTACACTATCACTCTGTTCTTCGAAATGGACTCCAGTAAATTGTATTTATTTGTATATACTCCAAGTAGTTTTAGAGCTTAATAACCCACTTCATGCAGTGGACCATAACCCCAGTTAAAAGAAAATACGGTTAGGAATTGTTTAATGATTGCCAGTGATTTACAATCCTTTCATTTGTGATTTACAATCTTTTTCATTTGTACCCTGCGTATACCCCTGCGCGT
>JAODKF010000138.1:27415680-27430451 GCA_026779585.1 Mormyrus proboscirostris | reverse complement strand
CCCCCTGCGTGTACCCTTTCTGTGTGCTGATCCAGTACCCTGCGTGTACCCTACATATACCCCTGTATGCACCCCTGTATGCACCCCTGCGTGTCCCCCAGCGTGTCCCCCTGCGTGTACCCTTTCTGTGTGCTGATCCAGTACCCTGCGTGTACCCTACATATACCCCTGTATGCACCCCTGCGTGTCCCCCTGCGTGTCCCCCTGCGTGTACCCTTTCTGTGTGCTGATGCAGTTCCCTTTGCTGCCTGCAGGTGATGCGGAGCTTCTTTCCCTCCATCTTGTCTCTGGCCCAAATCCTGCTCCGATCTCCGGAAACCTGCGTGGTTTCATTTGGGGGATCCCTGTATAAACTGGCCTTCACCGCCTTCGACTCGTACTGCCAGCAGGTGTGATTTGGGTCTGGTCTGGTGTTTCTTTATGGAATTGAGGAATTAAAAAAAATAAATGTTAACACATCGGCTGGGGGATGTGTACTGATGGGGGGCAGCTCTGGGACCAGAGTTCATCTCTTTGTATGTGGCGATGGCGTGATGGCGTGTTCTCCCCATGTTGTGGGGTTTCCTCTGGGTACTCCAGTGTCTTTTGAGAAACGTGCTCCGGTTAGTTGGAGTTACCAAATTGCCCATAGGTCTGTGTGTGTGTATGTATGTGTGTATGTGTGTGTGCCGTACGATGGGTTGTTCCCTGCTTTGCGCCTGTAGCCTATGGGATAGGCTCTGGACCCCCTGCCACCTTGAAGATGGATGGATGGATGGATGGATGTTTTCTGCCTGAGTGTGTCTAGTCAGGCTTTTAATTCCTTCATGTCTATCACTGAAAATGGGTGTGTTTATCCAGGAGGTGGTGGGCTCTCTGGTCACCCACGTGTGCAGCGGCCTTCTTGGCGAGGTGGATGCAGCTCTGGAGCTGCTGTGTGAGTTGGTGACGCAGAAGCCGGAGGAGATGGCACGCTATGCGGTTTTTGTGAAGGTCAGTCAGGCCACCCCAGGTGACATTAAGTTTTGAAGCTGTCATAATAATTACCTTCCAGTGTCCCTCTAGGCCTTTTGTGAAATCCTGATACGGGTGAAACGGTGGTCCAGATTCCGAACGGGAAGCTCTTATTTCTGTTCATGATGAAACTATGGTGTAAGTAGTTAATTTGCAGTAAGGCTCCTGTATACGTTGAAGGTCGGATTATGTCCCACAGGGTATCCTGGACTACATGGACAACCTGACTCCTCAGCAGATCCGCAAGCTGTTTTACGCATTGAGCTCGCTGGCCTTCGGGAAGAATCAGAGCAGCCACATCCAGGTAAGGAAATGAATTTGCGTCTGGGTACGGACACGCTGGACAGACCCGAGCCGAATCCCTCTCTCCGCCTGACTCCCTGCCCCCAGGATGACATGCACATAGTATTACGCAAGCAGCTGTCCAGCCCTTTGCCGAAGTACAGGCGGATCGGCATCATCGGGGCGGTCATGGTGATCGGCAGCATGGCCTCTACCAGGTAGTAAGTGGGCTTGGGACTGGGGGGGGGGGGTGACCAGGCTGGAGGAGGCCTGATTTCTTGTCCTGGCCTGATATGTAGGGACTCTGATGAAAGCAGCGCTGCACCCCAGGCCGGTTCCCTGCCCAAGGAGAGACACAGACAGGTGAGCGGCCTGAGCCCCTGTCAGGTCTGAGGTGCTTTTTCACGCACTTAGCATTAGCAGTGTGCACCGCGCTAAGCCTGATCCTCTGTTTCTGTGCGTCTGGGCCCGATTCCTGGTCAGGTGACCGGCCTGCTGGAGCTCCTGCGCTCCTGCACTGAGTCATGCCCCGAGTCGGCCGCGCTCTACTATGACGAACTGGCCAACCTGCTTCAGACCTACAAGCTAGACCTGCAGGTGCAGGTCTGTGTCTGCAGGAGGATGCGCTGCATCACAGTGACTCCGCCCTTATTAGCCACATCTACTGTTACACTGTCACTCTGGACCCCTAACTCCAGACCAGTGTTATATGGGAGAATTGGAAACACAACTCTGAAACGTTAAAAAGTGGTTTCCCAGCTGACCTACGCTAGTGGCCAAAATAGATAGATAGATAGACAGAGATACTTTACTTATCCAGAAGGAAATTGTACACCTAGCATTTTTGGTATTACGCTTTAAAAATCACTAAAAAAAGATTGGTGGTAATGTTTATAAACAACGAATGTTCCAAGTATCATAGATTGGACAATTGAATAAGTATATGAAGCGACAGTTGAGTAAAATTCTGCAATCTAAAAATTTCTCTCTGTAACAGTTTTGGCCACTAATGTTTACAGGCATATTTTGTGTATGTTTCAGGAGTGGATTGGGAAAAGTGTGCTGGAGGATTTCCAGGAGGATTTCGTGATTGACCTGGGACCGGACATACAGGGGTGAGCAGCCATTTCACTGTCCTTTGACGTCAGCCGCAATGAGTGAGACTCAGCTTCCGGTTCAGTGCTTTACCTTTGGGAATGAGATGTGTGCAGGTTAACATGGATAGAGGAGAACAAGCACCATAGCTTGAATTTTGGCCTGGAATTATGGGTACTGCACACAATTTTAATCGCTGCCCAAAGTTCAGTGTTTGTCATATGGGAAATTCTCAGTCATTTGTAAGCTAGGCTGTATGTTTATTTACATATGACTTTATAAACAAATCTACACAAATGATCAAGTCACATGACATGTCTGGTAAAGTTATAGTTCACAGCAAACCTTTTTTTCTTCCAGCTCATTTCCCTTCCCTGCTTCTGTCATGTACAACCTGGATGAGGATGAGAGTCAAGGAGGCATTGCCATCAACCTGCTCCCCCTGCTGGCGGAGGACCTCCAACACAAGGGGGAGCAATGGAGTCCACTGCAGGACAAGGGCAAGAAGTGAGCACTCCAAATCTGGGCTTGGCCTACCTTAGGCTGGCTCACTGCCTCTCCGCTCCTGGGTAAAACACTCTGTCACAGGTGGTGTTCAATTCAGGCTGGATTTATTGGTTTTTAAATTTCTTAAAGCGTCACATGGTGCCACATTTTCGAGGATGAAATTTGTGCTGAGCCTTAACCACGATTATTTTGGTCAATACTGAGATCATGATTATTTAATACGATTACGCACTGATTTTGGAAGTATGCATTTATCAGACTTTTTACAAAACTTGTATTTTAAACAGTAGACCTAAATGTTACGTATCAAATTAAAAAGGGTTGGAAAGGGGTGCATGGTATTTACAACAAGACGAACCAGGAGGATCATTGCAGTTAGAAGCCAGAAACACGATTGAAATTAAAATGTGATGAATCGCCGACCCTGCTGAGCTCTGCACATTCCTCTGCCCCTCTGAACAAGGCGTGTGTCCCCCCTTTGCCTGGCCCCCTTCTTCCGCCTGCTGCGGCTCTGTGAGGAGAAGCAGGACCATGGAGACCTGGAGGAGATCGATGCCCTGCTAGGTGAGGAGAGGGCGCCCTGTATTTCTGTGCTCTTTTCTTAAATGCTGGGTAATTCAGCACGTCTGGCGATTTGTTGCAGGGTGTCCCCTCATCCTCACAGACCTCGATGTGGTGGAGAAAGTGGACAGCCTGTCCAAGGCTGAGAGGGAGTTCCTGTGCTCCTTACTCTTCTACACCATCAGCTGGTTCAGAGAGGTCGTCACACCGCGCAGCCGTGAAGCCTCGGCTTTCCCCGGTTCCCTGTTATTGTAGCTTTTTGATCGTGTGTTGGTGTTTTTGCATGCGCAGGTTGCAAATGCCTTCTGTCGTCAGAAAGACCCCGAGATGAAGATGAAAGTAGTGTCACGATTACAGAACATCACCTACCTGCAGGCTGTTCTGGAGAGGCTCCTGGGGGGTGAGCGTATGGGGAGGGGGGAGGGAGTATACCAGTATGAGATTAACCCCAGTTCTGTGTGTCTGGGGTTTGCCTGTTTCCCTTGTATTGGTACTTCATGTGCTCTGGTATCCCGCAGCTGCAAGATATGAAGACGTGCAGTTAGACTAATTTGCATTCTGACTGCGCATACTTTACGCATGTGTGTGCCCTGTGATGCTCTGTGCCCTCTGCTTCCTGGGATAAACTCCAGACGTACTAACAACCTTGTACTAGACTGATCTACAGATGGATGATGGGTATTTATGATATACAGTACTGTGCCAGAGTCTTACTCAGTTGCAGAAAATGATGTTTTAAATGATCTTCATGTTGGTGTAAATCTGTCTGTCAAAGTTGATTAGCTTAGTCATTAAAAAAAATCCTAGATTCACCACAGTTTTTGTTGCAACCATCCAATGCACCTGTGTGAGTCACCCACAAGCCCATCTTGTTTTTAGCTAATCAGTACCCCATTGAGTTTTTTAACAAATTAAGTTAATTAATTAATCGAGCTGGTGGATAAATTTAATGTTCATAGAATAACTGCTGTGCCTCTGGGAACCAAAGCAGCGTTATCTAGCTATCCAACGGAATAGCAATTATTTTTGGAGAACATAAAAAATTCTTGTGTTACTGTTTATTTGCACATGTTACAATGTTAAATTGTGTTTTTTTTCTGAGCAGATATACAATTACTACCAAGATAAATAGCCATAAACATTTTCTTTGACTGTCTAGGACTTTTGCATAGTACTGTACATAATTACTTAAAGCATTCAGTTTTAGCATGCATACTAAAATCCCTCTGTCCGTTAATCCATCTTTTCCAACCACACTTACACATCACAGGGCCTTGGGACATATATTAATATATTAAAGTACATAATGTGAAACTGCATAGTAATCCATTTTAACAGGGAATTCCCCTCTGTGTCTTCGCTGGGTTAACGTCAGTAGTGTTTCTGCACCTTCTTGCCTGCATCTGTCTTTTGCGCTGAACCTCTCTCGTCTCTTAGCAACACCCGGATTCGTGCCTCCCTTGGCTAACTTTGACTGTGACGGCTCTGAGCTGTCAGCCCTCCTGCCGTCTGCTGCCCCTCCCAAAAAAGGAAAAAAAGGTAAAGGTGTCCCCACAGCCCATGAATCCCCCCTTGAGGAGTGTGTACCTGCCAGTGTGTTCTGGGAGCATCGTTTCAGGGCTGCTATGAAGCTGCAGTGTTCCTCAGTCGCAGCATCTCCGCTGGTCATGTGACCTGTGCGTTTCCTTCAGAGGGCTCCGGTCGGAAGCGCAAAGCGTCTAGTAAGAATTCATCAGGGGATGCCTCTCAGCTGGAGGAGGGCACTGAGGTAGAGGAGTCCCAGCAGGTATGTGAGTGTGATGTCTCTTCTCAGTCACTCCTCCTCGTTGTGAACATCATGTTGAGGGCATCTTGCATTAAGTGTAACCCACACAGTAAAATGCACATTGTTGCGCACAATAGATTCTATAGACCATCTTTAACGCTTAGCATTTAATGGCAGAATTTTATATCACTACGTATCTGCAAAAATACTGTTAATATTCTACGATGTCAAAGATGAGAGTGAGAGAAGAGATGAAACTCCGAGCGTCTGCCTCCTCCCAGGAGCCGCCGCAGGACAAGGAGCCGGCCGTGGGGGTCAGCCTGGCCCCGTACCGGCCCTTCTTCAGGGAGCTGGATGTGGAGCTGCTGGGTGTGATTCAGTGCGGCCTGCTTTCCCGCTCGCTTCTCGACACAGAGCTGCACAGCCACGTACGGCACGTCGTCGCTCTCCTCTGACCGCAGAGTCAGCTGACTGGCCGCCTTCCTTGCCCTTTCCTGTGCAGCTCCGCCCTTTTGGGTATAAAAAGGCTTCTGCCTGTGTGATGTTGACAGTGGTGCAGGCTGCTTTTGCTTGTGGCTACTTGCAGGAGAGAGTGGAGGTGCAGTTGGGCCCTGCTGAGCTGGTCTTCCTACTGGAGGACATGTGGAGGAAGCTGGAAGTCATCTTGACGGCAGCCCCGGCAAAGAGGTCCCCGTTCAGGGTGAGGCCATAGCTGCATGTGCCTGCAGACGCTTTTTAAGGTGAACATGTGACAGATCCTGGGCACCAACTTGCCTATTGTCTGAAATGCCTGGTTGCAGAAGTCAGGCAGAAGCGTGGGTTTCTCCCACCTGCACCAGAGGTCCCCCCGGGAAATCGCAACTTTTTGGATCCAGCTGCTGCCCACACTTTGCACCCACCTGGAGAACTGCCACAACTACTTCCAGGTGCCCAAGCCCGACTGCTGGGTCATGTGTGATTAATGAGGTGGCCATTTAGCCTGTGTTTGACCGCGTCATCTCTGTGTGCCCAGTCTCTGCTGTCTGCCAACCAGGGGGTGCTGGATGGCCCTGGCCTCAACACCAGGGAACATCAGCTCATGTGCTCAGTGCTCCAGCTGCTACTGCAGATCCTACGCACTGCTTTCAGCTGGTGAGTATTAACCACGATGGACAGAACATAGGACTCGCACATCAGACTGCTCTCCTTCCTTTACGAAGGTGTGGCTGGCTGGTCCTGATTCAGCACTCTGCTCCTCTGCACCTCAGGAATGGCTTCACCGAGCATGAGCAGCGCCCGCTACTGAAGAGTGCCTTGGAGGTCCTGGCAGGTCGACTTAATGAACACGAAGCTGCCCTGAGCCTGGAGGAGCTCATCAGGTAAAGAGTGTTGTCCTGTCTGAGGAGAGCGAGGTGGGGAGCCGTGTGGCCGCGGGTGCGACGTCACCATGGTAACACCCATCTCTCCTTTCCCCAGGCACAGTTTTGAATACCTGCTGAAGTTCCGCAGCTCTGTTCCCACCTTAAGCTCAGCCCTGTCCCTCACGCAGCTCCTCATTGTGATATCAGCTAATCAGACATCCTGCAGAGGGCAGATAGGTGATTGTCCCCCATATACAGTGAAATGAGGATATGACGTATGCAGTGTGGACGGCAAGGGCTGGTCTGGCCTATCTGCTATATCCTGTGTAGAATCCAGCTCCAAGGCTCTCTGTGCTGCATTTCAGCTTGACAAAATGTCCCCTTGAGTTCATAATTTTGTTTCAGGATGTTAACTTTAATTAAATCTTAATGTGATTATTCGGAGTTGATTGTATTTTCATTTGAACATATTGGCTTTTTGTCACATCATTAAGTAAATATAGAAATTTGTACGTTTGGATGAAGCTCTTGAGTCAGATGTTCACTACGGCTCATTAGTAATGCTGTGCAGGTGCTCAGTAAACCACACTGACTCCGTTGACTCACAGACCCCCTGCGATCCTGCTCTGTCCCCAGCTCCCCTTGTCCGACACTTCCTGTGCCAGGAGTGGGTGGCACCCCCTGGAGAGAAGGAGCGAGGGGTCAGAGACAGTAGTTCCCTGCAGGCTATTCTCAGGTACATGACGTGTCCTGCTTTGGGTGACGCTTCAGTGTCAAGGGGAATGCAGCATTTCGTCTTGACGTTTTAGGAGTGCGCTGATCATGCCTGTACAAGATGAGTACCCACGTCACAACACTGACATCTAGTGGCCGTGAAAGGTGGATCAGTGGATAGTACTGTTGTCTTGTATTTGCACGTTTTGGGGTTTGAATTCCACCCCAGGTTAGAAGATGAATGACTATTGTCCATTACTGGTCTCCAGTAGTCATGGCCAAATGAAGCTTCGCAAACCACTTGCTATATTTTCGGACCCCACTAGATGGTGCTTTCTGTTCATAAAAGGGCTGAAAGCATGCCCCAAAACAACCCAAGAGCGGGTAAAAAAGTATAGCAAATGGTTCATGAAGCTTCATTTGGTCATCACTAGTCTCCAGTCTCTCCTTTTGTATGCAGTTTGAGGATGGAGTGTAGGTGTGAGTCTACACGTTGTGCCCACATCGACTCCTGTCTGATCCGCTTGACCTTTGCCCCCCTTCAGCATTTACCTGGAATACACAGATGATGTCCTGAGGGCAGTAGAAGACATCGCAGGCACTGGGGTCACTGAGCTCATGAACACTACCAAGGATGGCAGCTCCAAAACATTCCCCACTCTTAACAGGTCGGCCTCCATCCCGCACACAGGGCTCGTTCTGTCTCTGAACACAAGGTGTTCAGGCTGATTCTTCAGCGTTAACGTCATTTAGGTTTCTGAGGCTGATCCGTCTTCCAACTATGTATCCTGAATATGTGGGGAGTCAATATTTCAGTGAAACCAGAGCTATACTTGCCGTCTCATTCTTTCTTTCAGGCAGACATTTTTAGTGTTTTACCGAGGGATGATGGTCGAACTGGAGAAGTATGTGCATACGATCCCCCCTGCCAGACTGGGCGACAGTAGTGAGGTACAGAGTTACCTTTAAAAGCAGTCTTGATAGCCTCTGAGCTCTTTCGGGTTTTAATATTGGTACCTCTTTATATGGCACCATAGCATTGTGTTCGAGAAGATGGAGATTGTCATGAGCGTGCAAGCTGTGGCTGCTTTTTGTCTGTAATTCATTGGTCTTCTTTCCTTGTCATCTATCTCCTCTGCCGCTTGTAGGTCCAGAGTGAGCAGCTGCTGACCTGGAACTTAGCTGTCAGTGACTTCCACATCCTGGTGAACCTGGTCAAGGTAATCCATGGAACATCCACAAAGATGCAGTTTTCTTCTTCCTTTCACATTTGTCTTTCAGGGATTTGCAAACTCTGGTACTTGCTGCCAAGTTCTCACTTCTGCAGTAACTGGCTTCACTTGTCCTGTTCCTTCAGGTATTTGACAGCAGACCGGTGATTAATGTGTGCCTGAAGGTTGGTTCCTCATGCAGAACTTTGATCAGACACAAGCTATGTTATGACAGTCCTTAAAGACTGAAATACTCTTAAAATACACTGGCTACTATCATTGGTATCAGCTGCCACAGGAGTTAGGATGAATTGCTGACTTTGGTGTGTGTGTGTGTGTGTGTGTGTGTGTGTGTGTGTGCGCTTCACCTTGATAGTATGGCCGTCTCTTCCTGGAAACTTTCCTGAAGTCAGGGATGCCTTTACTGGACTTCAGTTTTAAGAAGCACAAGGTAAGAACCAATATGTCTACCCTTGGTGAGGGACAAGTTTTGTTTTTCGATAGATGAATTGGAGAAACATGTCTCAGAAGCGTGCTGATTTTCATTAACTGCCTTTTAAAGTTAATTTCATAATAATAATACTTTCCAGTTTCAGTTTTTCAGATTCAAAGCTGAATGAATGTTGTCCTTCTCAGGAGGATGTCCAGAGCTTGTTGAAGACCTTTCAGCTGAGCACCAGACAGCTCCATCACATGTGTGGCCATTCCAAGGTACCTGCTGGTCAGCAGCTCCCTGCACCCATAATTCCTTGCTAACATAATCACTCTGTCTCAGTGTGTGACTGCCGACCGACTGTTCATGTTTTGCACCCAGATCCGACAGGACACCGGACTAACGAATCATGTCCCAGCGCTGAAGAAGAGCTTGGAGCAGTTTGTGTACAGGGTGAAGGCCATGTTGGCTCTGAACCACTGCCAGGAGGCCTTCTGGCTAGGCAACCTGAAGAACCGTGACCTTCAGGTATCTCTGGACTCCTTCCTGCCCAGTGCCGTCCCACCCAGGGGTTTGTGCAAAGCTGGATCACTCTCATTCCCTCAAACACACTCACTCACTCATTCACTCCTCTCTCTGACTGTATATCGCAGGGTGAAGAAATCCTGTCCCAAAGGTCACAGGCCGACGATCCGGATGAAGAGGAAGACGCCTCCCAGCTGCCAGAGGAGGAGTCCAGTGATGAGGTACAAGTGATTTGCTACCGTCATAAAGTGTCACGTTGGTTCACGCAAGGTGAATGTGAGCCTAGATAATTAACCACCTTCTATTCTTACCTGATTGCTCCCCTGTGTCTTGGAGAAATGAAGACCGTGAAAAGCACATAACTGCTTCCTGAATAACTCCAAAAATGTGACCTGATCTTCATCTAAGTCATGAAAAGTCTTACTTAACGAAATACAACATTATCCATCAAGCACATTGATGAAACGAGTATTGATTCCTTGATTTTTAGCAAGACCTCCTTTACTGGTAAAAACCTCAAACCAAATATTTTTTTGATGCTGCAGATCAGATGTGTGTAGTGTCCATTCCTCTATGCAGAACTGCTTATTTCATAAGTATTTCTGGGATGTCTGGCTTGAACGGCCTGCTTCAGCATTCCGGTTGGATTGTCAGGATTGATTTAGTTTTTGAGGTGCATTTTACTGAAGTGTGTTCACATAGCATTGACCTAGACCGTGAACTTCTTCTCCCAGACAGGAACTTCCTGTTTTCCTAGTAATCAGATGGTTGTCTTTATGCTGAACCCTGAAATGGTTTTATATGACATCTTGCTAATTTTAGCTGAACTGCAGCACTGAGTGCACTGAGTAATCAAGTACACGGGACCTATATAGTAAAGAATAATCAGCATTGTCATGTCAGTTAAGGATCCTTTTTTGTTTGTCCTTCTGCTAAACCTTGAAATTCTTAATGATTCCAGGGTATCCAGACCCTGAGGCTGCACAAATGTCCTTCACTTTATAGCCTCTTCACCATGATTCACAGCTGACTTCATTTTTTTTCTTATGGAAAACTCATGAATACAGATATTGCCCAGTATCTCCTCTATGCGGACAGGCCAATCCCACTCCTGACTCTTTTCAAGAGGTCACATTCCAGGAGGCTCACATACTGTTTCTCTCAATCACTTTGCTTGTTAAACCATAAGATGTAGCAAAATTAAATGATGGTGTTTAACAAAACCGTCTTATTGATGGCACCCAGTGAGAGACTCCAGTCCATTATGGAGTATGACACCTGAATATGCACCATGAACTGGAAGCAAGGCTGTTTTAAGGATCTGCAGTTACACTCCATCAACAAAAGAGGTCTGTTTATAGCTAACAGAAATGGCCCTGAATACTCAGTTACTAATACGTCCCTCATCCCCCATTTAGGACTACAGAAGTGCACCAGCATGTAAAACCTGCTGTAACTCTCACAAACATCTGGCTTCATAACCATCTTCATCTCCTCTTTATTTGAAAAACTTTGGATGAAGCTCAATTCAATTCAGTCTTAAATCGCCCTATGGATTGGGCAGACCTGTTCATTGCTGACCCTCCTGGTGTCTCCTCTCGCAGGAGCAGAGCAGAGGTTCGGAGAAGAAAAAGATATACTCTGAGGATGAGGAGGCCACAGATGACTCTGACTGAATCAGCGCCGTGATCCTCCATATTGCTGCTAATGCGTTTTCACTTCAGCCAGGTGGCTGATCTGCCGTACTCCGCCCTGTTCATGACCCAGTGCTGCGGTTCAGATGCTACTTTTGCCAGATGTACCATAATTGAATCCACTGAGTATTTGTATAATAAACACTAATTATCACTGCTGCACAAATATGCTGTCTTTAGAAATCCGGTTCTGAAGTACAACAGAAAGCCAATGTTCTCATCTGGTGTGTAGCTTTGAAAATTTAAAGAACAGCTTATACAGTTTATCCTGAAAGTTCATTTTTTTGAAGTAAGTGGTATATTCTCTGGCTTTTTTATGCTTTCTTAATCTCTGTTACAGTTTCATCAATGTTTCAAGTGTTTGTGCCAGTTTTGAACTGGTTGACATCAGTAATTGTAACTTATTGTAACTAATTGCGTCCCATTTCAGTTGAAAAGTATGACAATTAATTTTGGTCATGATGCAGTAACTTTTGAGATGCTTATTAAAATAGCAATTAAATATATGTTTGTACTTTTTTCCCCATTTAATAATTTCGTAACTTTTTCATAACTTTTTAAAATTGCCTTCACTAATAGACATGTGTGAATTTAGTGTTTTGTCAGGTCAGCAGTGTTAGTGTGAGGAAGTGTGATTTTGTTTTTTTTTTGTTTTATCGTGAGCTGCAGTCATCTCCACATTAATCCTGCCTGGTAAACAGCCAGACCCTAGAAATGGCTTTATTGCCCTAAACAGTGTTCTGGGAAGGACCTTAGATGTATATTGTGTATAATAATGATGCTACTTGATTCTCCATTGTAAAAGCATACTGTAAGTACATAGAAATTCTTTCGTTTTATATACAGGCCGTCTCCAGGTTCTGAACAGGACCCATTCCCTAAGTCTAAGTGGAGTTTGTAGGTAAATCGACACAGGTACATACGGCTCTTATGTAGCGTCAATTAGTCAAATGTTCGTTGTTTGTCTATGCATGTAAAACACTTGAGAAATGCTTCCAAATACACTAAAACATCTTAGACGTAATAATACAGAACATAATAATAATGATGTAGTAACAATAAAAGTAACTGTATACGCTGACACCCTGCAGTGTTTTCACGAGCATCACGAAGGTGTGTCACATTCGTTATTACAAACTGTATTTGCATTCCGAGTTTTAATATGCTTCATGGCGGTCCATTCCTAAGTATGAGCTGTCTGTAAGTTAGGTGTTCTTAACCAGTGGACTGCCTGTACTCAAGGACCCTTAAGAGATATGATTACTCTCCAAGCCACAGGACTTGAACTGGTGCCCTTTGGGCTGCAGGTATAGATTCCCAATCCAGAAAGCCATGTATGATATGATATCAAGAGCAAGCGAGCAACGGCTGACTCCAGGAAAAGGGGAGGAGCTTGCCCTAGGTCCCACCGAGACGTGAACTCAGATTACTGGATTCTGCTGACCATTACACCATGAGACCTCTCTACAAGATGATGGTGAAGTAATATTTCTGCGAGGTCAAATATGTCACTTTTCACCTAGACAATGTTCAGCTCAACATTTCTTTTATTAACGTCTACATTCTGTGCTGTACATAGTTGTGCAGTCCCATTCTCATCTATCTATCTATATATCAATCTATCTGTCTATCCGTCCTTTTTTTTTTTTTTTTTTTTCTTTTTTTTTGAGATTCAGAGCCTGGGAAGGTGTGTTGAAATATTTTTGCTCAGGCAGAAGAGGCAATATTTGGTGAACAACTGGTTTAAAAAAAAATCATAATGAGCTTTTCACAACACAGATGAAGGTGTCTCAGTATTTTAGGTGAGAAACTGCAATAAGGGAAATTCCTGAAGATAGTCACAGTCACTTTCTAGAAAGAGCACTGACTGTTTAACTGAGGGCATCTCAACAGGGCATTCTTGAATGACTTTGTTAAGATCTTAACCTTGTAAACCTTGATCTAACCATTTAGATCTCTGTCAGATTGGTTCTGCCTAACCACTGATGACTTCTTGTCCAATAAGCACATTATACCACAATATCTTCACCCTTTTATATATACTGCTCAATACTGACACTTAGTGGTTAGTTTATATTGTGCTTAATGTTTTTTTTTTATTATTATTTCCTTAATTCTTTTCCATTCAGTTGCACTCTCACTGTTCTCTCTGCCTAAAGACCAGCGTTTAAACAAAAGAATGATTTTCCTCCTTGAGGCAGAATATACATCTGCAGAAAGTTCCTGTTTTTGGTATCATCATGTTGCAGTTGACTGTCCCAGTTCACTGCAGGCTTCCAGTGAAATGCACTGTTGTACACAATGGCCTTCAGCAGCTGCATCCTTAGGACCAGTTTAGAGTGTGCAGCCAGATCAGGACTGATTAAAATCTACCAGCAACACCCGAAGGCTTTTTCACCAACTCATTTTAGCTCCAGATCTTGTATCATGTGCTGCGTTTGAGTGAGTCTTGTGCTAGCTGTATTAATCCTTGTTGAGAATGTATTTAGGAGAATTCCACCAGGGCGTGAAATTCTGTGATGTGAATGTCATTAAGGTGTCCACAATGATGGGAATTGAATCTCTGTGCCTTCCATATGCGCAGAAACAGTTAACTCAAACACAGATGAAAATGGGCGTGAAATCTTATCACTTATTTTTCAGCCATGGATTCAAAATGATTCTTTTCTGTTGTATTGAAAGCTCTCTTTTCCTGGGATGACAGTTTCTTCACTGTTCCCTATCCTTTCCCCAGATATTCTCAAGACTGATAAGCTGATACCCTTATTCAAAATGGCTTCTACAGCAAACATCATTAAAATTTTCTGACTGATGTACATTGACATACAGCTCTGGAAAAAAATAAGAGACCACAGCAATTCTCAATTTCTGGGTATGCGCCTGGGCAAAATATACCTTATATTTTGCAAACTGCAGCCTGGTTCAGTTTCTCAGTAATGAAGGGCTTCTTCCTTGCTTTATGGGGCTTTAGTCCTGCTTCAAGGAGCCCAATATGAACTGTCCTAGCAGTGCACTTCACACCTGCACTTAATGTCTCCGATTGCTTTTGAATGTCACTTGATGTTATCCTCCAATTCACGAGAAAGTGTCAGATTAACAATCATCTCTGGCATTAGAAAGTAACTTCCGCCCTTTACCTGGCTGGTTTCTGGTCATTCCTAGTGTCTCCTGTTTCACCTTGTTCTTATTTACTGCTGTCTTAGAAATTTTGAACCCGTAGCCTTCTGCCATCAGAACCAGGATTAACAGGATTTAACAATGCAGATTCTTAAAAACACATGGAGTGGTGTCTCACTTTTTTCCAGAGCTGTATGTATGACGTACACACCAGGATGTGCCACTAATTATTCACTGGTTACCTAACTGACATATTAGATATGGGTGGATTCAGGGGATCAGCAAACCAATAGGCGATCGTGACTGTCTTGTATCTTTCTGTTGGCTTTTTCATGGTAAAGCTGTTGTGAAATAGAAGTTCATTCCTCATGGGTATATTTTCATAATTAAAACTCCCCATCCTGCTGCTGATGAGTGTTTAACACAGACTGCCTGATGGAACGGTAGCAGTGGCACAATCAGAAGTGTTTTTAAGTTAATTTCCCTGCAGGCCCCCAGATCTGCACAGCATCAGCTCTACATGTTACCCCCCCC
>JAODKF010000138.1:27403897-27415580 GCA_026779585.1 Mormyrus proboscirostris | reverse complement strand
TCACCAATCAGAGCCCCCCCCCCCGGACCAGATAAGGCAACTGAGTCAGAAAAGCTGGACTAATATCAGAATAATGAAACAAAAACTGGCTCTAATTTATGTGCGGTTACTGCCTGCTGAACTGTCATGTGGGAGTCATCCGGTCTGAAGTGTCCAGTGCTCAGTGGATCCCTCTGTAGCTCCACATGAGGCTCCTGCATCATTCAGCTCCAGCAGTGCAGCCAGAACAAGCCAGGAGCCTCAATTAGCCTGCTGTCCGGCTACGGCAAGCCTGCAAAGATGTCCCTGCTGTTCCTGCAAGTTCAATGTCACCTTTGCGTGTCACACCGGCGGATAAGCTGGTCCTGAGTGGCTAAGAGTCTTGTCCTAGTTCTAGTTTTTGAGCTCATGGATATGGGCTATGTCACCGTGCAGAGAGGGTGCATCTGTCAAGCTTCATGGACCTCAGGATCAGCAGAACATGAATCACCGTCCACTGGGCAGAAGGAGCTACATCTGAAGACACCTGTCAGGTCACTCTGTGCTCCCGCTGACATCTTTTCTGCTGAAGGAATAAAAAACAGAAAACGGTGAGTGGAGAGCGCTCTGGTGTCTAGCCGTTCCTACAGGGCTCATGCTTCTATGTGTCTTTAGTAGGGATTGTAGAGTGCGATCAGCATGAGGCCTTGGGTCCTGTGGTGTTTTGGAACATTTGGGCTTCAGGACTCAGATTCTCTGCTTAAATCCCCCTGGGTATGTAATTAAAACCTCCTGGCAAAGATCGTGTACCTTCCTGGAACAGAGAAGTGAGGAGGGGGGGGGAGGGGGGGGTGTTCATAATGAGGCCCCCATTGAGGTAATTTTGTCCCCATCCTGGAAATTATGCACGACAGGCCTGTCTGTACTCCCCGATGGAGTTCCCCTGTGTGAGGAATATGCCCTTATCTGTCAGCACAGTTCACCGTAGGTGAAGACATCTTGTCTTTCCTGCCAGCTTCACTAAATGTGTGGCCAAAACAGACGCTTCTTACGGCATATGCAAATCCTGCCGACTTTCTTCTGGTAATTATGTAGGTTTGTTGCACACGGTTTATCTTTGCTCTGCTCTGATGAAAGACTCTGCTGTATATAGGAAGTGATTTTACTATTTTCTACATATTTTCTACATACTTCTGTGTCTCTTCGAGCAAAAGCTCCTGCTAAATAAGTGTTAAGCAACAAGCAGCGAATGCTGAGGGACACATTTACACAAATCACAGACAAGAATGGGACTATTCTCAATGTCTTTCTGTGCTTTACTGAGGCTCCCCACCACCCTGACTAGGAAAGACGTCTGCGATGTGTATGGGTGAAGCTTCCAGGGGTTACAAAAAATGTTATAAAAGGGTTCTTGAAAGGTGCAGAAGGCTGCCTCAATAAGGGGCTTCAACAAACTCGTATTTCACACAAGGCCTCTTGCAGAAAGTTACGAGTACACATACTACTACAGCGACATGTACTTCCTTGGTGCCCAGGCCTGACATTTTCCCTGGGGGCGATGCATCTGTGGGCCACCCCCGTCAGTACTTATGACCTTCGAGTCCTTTTCACATGCACACAGATCTCTCCCGTCTACATGCAGCTGACAAATGATCATGGATTAAATGCACACAGCAGTTACATACAGCTTCGTTTCTCCCACCTCACCTCATGCTAACGGAGACAGATGTCCTTAAGTTTTAACATCTCCAGTCAGCATTGTCTCACTCTTCTATGGAGGTACTGGACCTCAGCACTGACCTTATTTGACCTTTCTAGCTAGATGTACTCATGCCTCATGCAGACATCCTCATGACAGAAGTCAGATACACTGCAGAGTCTGAGCAGTTTAGGAGCTGGAAGTATGTGGCAGAACAAAGTAATCAAGGTGAAAAGGAGCAGCCTTGTGGAATGTGCAGAAATAGAGTACTGTATATGGGGTACATTGATTTCGCTGAAGGGTGGGTTCTCTGTTTGTGAGGCTGACAGATGGGCAGAGCAGTGCCCTTAGCCATCTGTCCCTCCAGGAGACTCCACAGGGCTTGAAGAATCTTCACATGATAGCCCCAGCATGCGTCTTTTAGGAGAAGCCATCCATGCCATGTGAGCTAAAAACTCCTCTGGGAGAGTTATTGGGCTGGGAGACACGCTTCACATCTGACTCGGATCTCAAATGTTTTTCTCCAGACACGTTAAGACTTTTTTTAATATTCATCACTGAATCATGACGATCTTGGCTTCAGCCTGAGCACCATTCTTGCTCTTCTTTTACAGGGACATTGTCCTTGTGGTTTGGGAAAAGGGCTAAAAATCGGTCTGCTGGGTTTCAGGCTCAGCTGCTGTGATCTGCTGTTTTGCTCTCGTGCACAAACCAGCTCATAACCCAAAGAAAATATATGTAAGATGCACTGAAATAACTGGATTGTGTAATTTAATATAACATTACAAAATACCTTTTTACTCTGTGCCAGATATGAACAGATGCAAAGGAAACTCCTGACACTTGAACCCTTTTGACCCAAAATCCAAGTACAAGGTACTCATGACTTGTATATAGAAGCAAAGTATCACTGTCACCTCAGGCAGCTTAAGGAGTAACGGCCCCAGTTCAGCCTCATTTCAGAATTACGCTGATCTGCTGAATAGTTTTCATTCTGGGTATCTTTATCTCCCTAACATTACTTCACAAAGTACAGCTGATTTTTAAGTAGGAAGAGAAGCGATGCAGGTGGGGCGGGGTGCAGCTCACAGCCATGTACTCTCTGTTACTACAGCAACTGAAAGCCCAAAGCCTTCTCTGGGTCATCAGAACAGAGGGCATTCAGGGTGTGCTGCAAAGGGACTGTCCCGGCATAGGCCGCTGGGTGGAGGGCCCAGGACAGACCCATGATAGAGGGATTATAGCCAGAGTATATCTGCATTATAAAGCCAGAGTCTGTGGCCTTGGCAATGAAGGCCTGATCTGACGTGCTTAGCCTGCTGTCACCACATCCCTCACTGAGAGAAGATGGATGGATGGATGGATGGATGGAGTATCTCAATGTACTTTATGAGGTAAAGTCAAACTTCCTTCCTAAACCATAATTTGTTCCTTAGAACATCTTAGATATGATTAAAGGTAAACAGCAACAAAAAATATGGTAGAATTTTGTGCAGCAGAATTCATATCAGTTGCCCTTGGAGCTCTGTTTGTTTGGTCTAGACTATATATTGCAAAGAACCTGATTATCTTTACTAAACATAGCTGTGATAGCTGTTTCTTATCTTGTATGTGTCTCTCGCTTGTCCTTAACATCTTGATCTCTCTACCCAGCTTATTTTTATACACAGGGCACTGCAGTTCTGGCATGGAGATTTTCCATCAAAGTGTGTTATTATTTATTGATTACTGTAGAACATAAGAACATAAGAAATTTACAAAAGAGAGGGGGCCATTCGGCCCATCGAGCTTGCTTGGGGAGGACTTAACAAATAGCTCAGAGTTAAAATCTTATCTAGCTCTGATTTAAAGGAACCCAGGGTTTTACCTGTAGACTCTGCAGTGATGAAATACTTGTCTTCACTGACCCAGTGGATTTCAATGTGTCCGGAGACAGCCGCTCACTAACAACAGCTGCCAGGATGTGGGATCAGACATGTTTCTCTAAAATTGCTCTTGTACAGTAAAATCGCGTTATAGCGGACGTGCTTACCATCTGTAACCATCTGCAATATCATCTGTAACGGACGAGGTCTGCTGGTCCCGGCCGCGCGCCTTTAAGAACATGAAGCATCGGATATAGCGGACTCACATATAATGGAATTTTGCTTATAACGGACAAACAGTTTGGCCCCTAGGGCTGCTTTTAGCTGTAGTTTTGTTCAGCTATAATGGACTTGCAGGCTCCGCTTACAAGGCGCGTGGCGTGCCGGTGATATCCAGTGCAGATACATAGTCCACTGCTGATGAGCACCGGTGACAGGGAATTTCAAGCTTGCTATCCTACCAAAAGATCTGGGGCCCTGTCAAAAGTACAACACCAGCTCCCTTGATGGAACCGCCATGGAAGTACGGTAAACACCAATTCACTGGCACATTCTGTGTGAGCCTGTGATACATTCAATCGTAGACTGAAATGCTCCTTAATGATATGGCTGATGTGCCTTTGGGTACGTGATGACAGTGAGGACGGTACCTATAGCTCACCTGGGCGATGAGTCCCCTGAGCTCAGCCCGCTCCACCTCCCAGATGGCCTTGGACTGAGAAAGCTCCTGAGCCAGCTCCACTGACCTCCGGTGCTCCTCCTGCAGGGCGGCACTCAAGTTCTGCAGCGCCCCCTTCAGTTTCAGCACAGTACTTCCTGGGTCAGCGCTCCCCTAAGCATGGGGACGACAAACTGCGTCATCACGGGGAGAGAGAGCTAAAGCAAAACCACTATATTTCAGCATGTTATGAAGTGATATTTCAGCTGTCCTTCATCCAAACAGCCATCCTGGGTATGGTAGCAGGGGAGTCCAGAGACGACCCCAGCATGACCTGGGGCACCCTGCCGGCAAGAGTACAGCCCACCCTGAATGGGATTGCAGTCCATCGCAAAGTACATCCTGCTGCACTTGCAAATATCACACACATATAGATCAGGGCAGGATTCAAACCCCATTTCTGGAGGTTATAAAATAATAATAATAATAATACACCCCCATTTTTCCTTCTTTACTAGCAAATTTAGATAGAATGAACCAGTCACCCCCAGTGGTCACCTGCTTGAGGTTTCTTCCCATTGGATAGAATTCCACAGATAGGTCCTCCCATGTGGGAACAGGCCACTCCCCCTCTAGCAGCTGACAGAGGTCCTTCAGCCCGGCCACCTGCAGAATCCATTATTTTCACTTCTATTCATGTTTAAGTGTCATTTTGCTCACTCTTTCATTACCAGGCTTTTACTCAGAGCGGAGCATTCTTTGTTTTATGTTTGTGTTTTGTTTTTTCTTTAATGGCATGATTTATGTTGTTTATGTAATGTTTATCCTGAGTATTTACTTTCTCATTATTGTACAGCGCTTTGTGACTTTTTGTCTAAGTGCTTTATAAATACATTACTTACTTACCAGAAGCAGCTGTGTTTCACCATGCATTCCCAATTTATATGTACATTGTTTAGTGTAAGTTCACACTATTTACGAGTGTTGCATTAACCTAGTTTGAATCCATAAAATTCCATCTTTTTGCTCTGAGAGTGACATTCCCCCACCCCACCCCTCCCCTCCCCAGCTCCTGACCTGGGGGCCGGCGTTCCCGTCTGGGTCCTGCGCCTTACAGTTCCGCCACTGCTCCAGGAAGTGGCACAGTCTCAGTACCAGCAGTCTCAGCTCCTGGGACTCGCTGTCTGGACCCTGTGGCGGGGAAGCCTGCGACCGTGCTGCCAGCCGCGCCCGTGTCGCCGTGCATGCCTGCAGCTGGAGAAGAGCGCTGGACAGTCAGATGGGACGAGGTGCTGACCTAATTCATAGCTCCGTCTAAGCATAACAATCTACGATATTTCCAAATATTACGTTCTTTTGTTTTTTTGATAGGAGCGCTCGCAGGTTCTACAGAAGACTATCTCAGGACTTGTTCCTTATTTATAGGTGATACGATTTTCTCTGAAATTCAGACGCGCAGGGTGATTTGATCCGGAAGCGTACCATTTGCAGCCCTGCAGATTCCCCGGCCGGGCGACTCAGCACGCTCGCCTGCTGCTGCCGGACTGCTACGGGCTCCATGCTGCTGCCCTCAGCCCCGTCTACCTGCCCTCGTCTGGGGCTACACTGCGCCCCCATGCCCTCAAGGAGGCCAAACAGGAGCACCTGCAGTGCCTCCAGCCTGCTGGCCAGGGGCATCCCAGAGGAGAGGAGCGGCTCAGCAGACAGATGCCGTGTTTGGCGGCTGGCACTGTGTTCCCTGAGCAGCTCTAAAGCTGAGCTGATGAGGTAGGCCTGGTTTTGAATGACCAACCAGGCCTGTCGATCACTCGGTCTCATGGGACCACAGTCTTTTTCTGCCATCTTCTCTTGCACCTCCTGGGGGTCCTGCTCACCCCCCACGGGCCCTTCACGAGACATCTGGCTCCCAGTGAGGTCAAGGGCAAGGGTTGGATCTTCATGATGGTCTGTCCATGTCTGGCATCCACCACTGGCAGATTCTTCTAGCAATGCCTCTGTGAGGACCGAGCTTTCCTTGGAGAACACCACTGAGTCCACCTCAAGGTCCAATCTCCTCCCTAACTGCTGGTTCTTCTCCTCCACCTCTGCCAGCGAGCACCGCAGGAGTTCAGTCTCCTCCTCCATGAACCGCAGATGTCTCCTGAGCTCCTGAATGCTGTCCCCTGGCTCCAGTCCCGCCTTCTGGCCCCTCATCTCCTCCATCTCCGCCCGCAGGCCCCGGTTCTCCACCTCTAATTCCACGATCCGTCGGCTCAGCAGATTGGCTTCCTCCTCCACCAGCTTCAGATGAACTTTGACCTCAGCTTCCCGGGAATGGGTGGTGTTGTCTAGGGCGTCCGCGGGCAGGGGGGCGTCCGCGTGGCCGTACAGTGATCGGAACTTGACCAGCTCGTCCCGCATGGACTCGCTCTCCTTGGCTGTCTTCGTAAGCTTCTTGCACATGAGCAACGTCTCCTCTTTGGCGAAATGGAGCTGGCACTTGAGGTCGGCCATGTCATCCTGCATGTCACGGGGAGACGAGCGTGACACGCTGGGTCAGTGGGTGTCAGCCTTTTATTCCGTTTTCATAACCATTACATTAAATTTCAAGGTGCTGTTACAGTAGGTGTACGACGTTTTATAGGTACAGAAATAATGATTTACATGCAGGTATGTGTAATGTCTGTTGTGTTCCCGTGGAATTGAAGCGGGGTGGGTATTATACTGCTTTATAAAATCTTCTAGGTAGCTTACAAAAATATGCTGAGAAAATATAGGATTGTTCCACGGGGTGGGCGGGGCATATCATTTAGGAGAGTCTGTCCTTTTGTCGCTGTTCCTGTACAGCAAAGGGGCGGCGTGAAGGTGGGCACAGACACGAGTCCATCTTACCTGGGGGGTCTTCTTCTCTGGCTTGCTGGCTGAGCCTTTTGCTCTTCTTTTCCTCAGGGAGTTCTGCCAAGCAAGGGGATGCTGTGTATAAATACACACCGCAGTATCTATTGTAGTATTATTTACTGTCATTTGTTATGAATTATTTTGTTTGGAACTCTGATCTGCAGGATGCACAGAAGTACCAATTTCATTGCATCATTCATACATGAAAAGAAAACGCCTGGAAGCCACGATAAAGCATTGAGATACGACCTGAGAACCACATTTCTCCAATATGTAAGTATGATCTATCTACTTCTCAAATCCACCCCTCATACTGTATATAATTGCACTTCCAGCATTGAACATAACATTTATGGGACTGGACTTGCGACAAAATATGTTTCTGGTGCAAATCCTAGCAAGGTTCGGGTATTAACATATAAACTCCAAAAAGCCGTACATAACTGAATACCCAAATGTCCGATAAACGAACAATGAAATAATATGGATATTCAAAATAAAATAATGCTTATTCAAGTTGACCCGTCAAGTTACAATATTGATGACTTCTGTATGATGAATGAACCCAAACGCCACACTGTAATTTTGCACTGTTTGCTGCACGTGGCTCAGCTGCTTCCATTTCCATAAAATGTGCAGACTCAGACGGACAGACATATAATCTCAGAATATTGAGTGTATTTCAATACCCTGACTGAAACACAAGAAATACAACCGACTTGAGATCATTACCAAATGGGTCTTTTTAATGGCAACGGAAAAGGTAACAGCAGGGTTAATAATAGCCTTGAGTCCTGAGCCAGCACAAGCCCTGGTGTCCAATTACAGCCATTAGAAAAATGCCGCCCAATCATGGACACTTTTAATAATGCTACGATAATTCGGTACAAGAATTAGCGGTTGGAAGATGGATGGATAGATTAGCAAGCTGCCTTGTTAAATGTTCAGGGATCTTACTAAAAGATGGAGCTCTGAAGCTCCATTGCCATGCAGATGAACTGGGGCGTCTCTGTGGCATCTCCCCAGATCATGCCGGATCCCCGCAGCTGCTCCTTCTCATCCTCAGCTGCTCCCCTCCCACCAAGCCACAGATATTATCTCTCCACTCCCCCAGGCTCCACCTCTGACCCCCCCCCCCCCCGCTCCCATGAGATGGCTCTGTTCTGAGTGCCATGTCCACCGAGACTGAGTGAGAGGCCCTCACTGTCCATCAAGCCTTTGTGCACCATTGATGACACAGGGGAACCGTTCGCTGTGCATCGCTCAGCTGCTTCCATTTACATAAAATATAAAATCAGCAGTGCAGCCCTCCTTCACAAGCCAAATCCAGCCCCTACAGAGGGGAAAACAAGCTGCGCCCCCTATTGGGTGGGAGGAGTCTCTTAATAAACCTTGAGGTCTTCCCATTCGACTCCTTGAAATTGGCAGGATTGAGGAGGCAGAGGCGCCACCTCATGGTTTTATCCGCACAGCATAAGCTCAGAGAGGCGTCGCTGGGCACCATGTATGAATGTGTCTCCTACTGTCATTATGGATAGATCAACTTCTCTACTGGTTCTAACTCAACATTTTTAAGCTGCTTGGATTTAACCAGTAAGGGATCAAGAGGGATATTTCCCAGTCTCTTTAGATATTAAACTCACCCTAACGTTATCAGTTTCAGTCCCATTTAAGACAGCACTTCCTCCATTTCCTCCAAGCAACCCTAGTGTAATATCCATCTACAGAGAACCTTTTGAGATTCCTGGCAAACAAGAGCCGGGAACAAGGCTGTAAATCCTGAATCTGCCATCCATTTAAAAGAATTCGGTCAGAAATCGTTACGTCAAAGCCACACTTAACTTCAACAGTAACGTCCCATCTAGGATTTGAACCCCCTATAGCCTCAACTTTAATGTCATACTGGGAATGTGACCAACTGCCTGCCGGCACACGATACCCTCTGTCTTTCATCTCTTCTCATCTCTCTCTCTCCTTCGGGAAAAGCCAAGCTCTTTGATTATCGCTGAGCGCCTTCTTGGCGGGAGCCTGAAGTGGATACAAGACCCAGTGCTGGTTGCCATTCTCCCCAAAATTACCCCCCCAAACCCCAGAGAATTTGTCCGTTCTCATAAGTCACCCAATTTGGATTGAGTCCTGGCCACATACAGGGAATAGTAGAAGCTAGGGGTCTGAGATCAGCGTTGATCTCTGCTCTTGCTTATTCTGTCTCACACACAGATACAGACATGAACAAAAATTCATACTCCTATGCTTTCCCTCCTTTTCCAGACAATGGACAGAGCATTGCCATACCCCTTAGCATACTGCCAGATACTTCAGAGTATTTGTGGGTGGGGAGTAGACTTTGCAGGCAATATGTCTGATGAGAAAATAAAACATTGACCAGTTTTTCATCCTCGTGATCCTGGTAAGTCTATATCCCAACTTGTGCAAAAATAGAGAGTCACGGGAAAAGCAGACCCCATAAAGATATGAACTATATAAGATGAAAAACCTACCCACCCCAAGTCAATATGAAACAGAAATACAACCTTTATAGGATAAAGCGGGCATGCATTTCATGTAAAATGTGAAATCAACCACAAATTGTCCTTAAATTACAGACGTATTTTAAATGTCTGACCACTAAATGATAAATGTCTTTGCATAAGAGTGTGCTGATAATATTCACAGGCAGGTCTATAATGTATGCAGTGACTTTAAACACATAATGATGTTGTTACCATGGAGGTGGACAATGACTCCTCTGGTAGCTTTTTTGCGTTTTCCAGATGATAGTGACTCAGAAGCAGGTTCTCAGTCATTCAGTGTGGATGTGAACCCAGCAGGGGATTCTCCCATGAGTCACTCTCTCAGGACTCAGTAATTGCTGGCACTCTGGACCTTAGCTGCTCCCAGACTCATTGTCCCTGAGAATGAGGAAACCTTTGAAGAACTCAGTGGCTTTTGCAGTCAGTGCCCCTGGTCTTCTGCACCTCTGCTTAATTCTGCCTATTGCTCAGTGACTTTGATTCGAGGATTTCAGCTGGGCTTCAACACCATCAAAGCATCAGCAGAGCAATTCCTTGACACCCAGTCAGATTCTCACCTTATAACAGTCACATCTTGATTCACCTCACTGGAAACAAGACAGTTCATGTTGAACTGACTGACTTATGTTTAAACATATATCTGGGTGTGCATGTGTATTAAAACTAAAAAGGGAAAACCACAGGCCAGTTCTTCTGCTGTGTTTAAAAATAGAGAGCCTGTGGAATCCTCCGTCTCAATAACCCGGCCTTCCACTCTCAGCACACGCAGGCAGCAGACTGTGAGAATGTGCGCTATGGCGAGAATCCATCCCCTGTACACCTGCCACTTTGCCACCCTGCTCCACCCGAACCCCAGCTGCTGGACCTGCTCATGACCCGGGCAGCTACACAAGGTCACAGCCTGAGTCACTGCAGGCTCTGTGGGAATTGGGGAGGGGCATCTCTTACACATCACTGCAGTGTGTGGGTTCCATAGGGGAAAGAAGGTGGAGGATCCCCCACACATCACAGTGAGGTAGCGTTTCCATGGAGAAAGAAGGTGGAGCATCTCTTACACATCACATTGAGGTAGGGGTTTTATGGGGAGAGAAGGTAGAGTGTCTTACACATCAGTGAGGTAGAGGTTCTACGGGGAAAGAAAGTATAGTGCCTCATACATTACAGTGAGGTAGGGGTTCTATGGGGAAAGAAGGTAAAGTGTCTTACACATCACAGTGAGGTAGGGGTTCTATGGGGAGAGAAGGTATAGTGTCTCTTATACATTACAGTGAGGTAGGGGTTCTATGGGGAAAGAAAGTATAGTGCCTCATACATTACAGTGAGGTAGGGGTTCTATAGGAAAGAAGGTAGAGTGTCTTACACATCACAGTGAGGTAGGGGTTCTATAGGGAAGGAAGGTAGAATGTCTTGCACATCACAGTGAGGTAGGGGTTCTATGGGGAAAGAATGTGGAGCATCTCTTACACATCACAATTAGGTAGGGGTTCTGTGGGGAAAGAAGGTGGAGCGTCTCTTACACATCACGGGGAGCATGGCATTAGAGTTTAAACACATTTATCCGAAGACAGGCTCAAATTACATTTAACCCTGGGTCACTTCTGGGCATGCTGGAACACCCAGCCTTAAATTTACACTGTGCTCCATTAATACGAAGAAGTAGGAATGACAGTCAAAAAGGATGCCACGTTTGGCAGTACTCTTATGCTGAGATTAATGATTTATGAAGTAAAAGTTTCGAGTATCGAGTACAAGTAGTTTTATGACTAAGGGGTAAATCAGGTTCATTTGACACTGGCATTAAAGGCAAGTGGTCTTATTTCCTAAATGCCTCTCCGCCACCTGTCCCCCCTGTCATGCCCTCCCAATTTGGGGTCCCTTTCTTTATTTAACAGTTGCTATAAGGTAAGCTAATACCCTCCACTTCTATGCCTGACTGCAGTTAGTAAAGCAATGGAGCTGCCTATGGTGATAAAATGGAGCTATTAGAACATAAGAAATATACAAACGAGAGGAGCCCATTCGGCCCATCAAGCTCGCTTGGGGAGAACTTAACTAATAGCTCAGAGTTGTTAAAATCTTATCTAGCTCTGAT
>JAODKF010000138.1:27364366-27375706 GCA_026779585.1 Mormyrus proboscirostris | reverse complement strand
ATTCTATTTCTGGTATTCCTATAGAGGTGGAATCACTCTGCCAGACGACAACACGACAGTTCCTGCACTTGTGCTTGAGAGTGAAGCTTTTAACAGCTGGGCGAATGGCCTGGATCCGTGACAGCTATATAACTACCGCGGGAGGATAACAGCCCAGTGGATGGATAAATAAAGGAATAAGGGTCAAGGAAAAGGAACCATAAATACATGAAACTGAACTGCTTGTTTAAATTAAGTAACAATGGAAATGGGTGAATGGGCAAAAGGACAATGGGGGTGACATCACTCTAATTTCAAGAATGCTAATGGAAACAACAGCATTGTGATCTGTGTAGTAATCTTAGCGGAGATTTGTCACTTTTTTTGTGGTGGGATTTTATTGGCCACCCCTCACCTGCTGCCCCCAATGTCATATTGCCGCATGCTCTTGATGAAGTGGATCTTATTCGCTGGCCTTGGTCCTGGGGATCCAGATGGATTTCGGAGCCTAGGTCGGGGAAAGTAATCAGCCAATCAGCAAAGGCACAGTCAAATGCAAACCTCAGGAGCCACTACATAATATATAGATGTTCTATAAAAGTGGGCTGTAAACTGTACAGTATACAGGTGACTAAGGGGATCTATGCAAGCTGCCACGTCCTTCCTTCAGTACGATGAAATGTGGGACATTACTACAATACAAGAGTGTTACAGGGTACTATGCATGCTGGGTTTTATTGTGTTTAATGGGCCCAGCTGGGAGCTAATTATCAGTTCTAAATTTATACCTACGCATTTCCCCTAAAATACCACAGTAACATCCGGTATGATACAATATAGGAAAGGAAGATGTAATTTACCATTAGATGTAATTTACCATTTAGAAATGAGATGTTACAAAGCCTCACTGAGAAAGCTTAATTACAACCTGTTGTAGCAGAAGTCTATGCACCGATTTGCATCCAGGAACTGATTCCGACAGCCTGCAATAAGCTGCTGCCATTGCTGGCCGACTCAAAGGTTACAATAGTAGAGTCACTATTATTCCTATCTTGGATTATATGGTCACATGTTTGTTTCTCTTTTAAGGCTATTCCTCATATTCCGTTCTTTGTACATCAGGTCTGAGTGACTCAAAAAAAAAAAAAAAAAAAAAAGCAGGACAGGATCATGCAGCCACTGATGTTCAGAGGAGCTGGACTGAAAAGCCACACCCACAGAAATGGCTGAAATAGCCACACCCACAAAGATGGCTGATTTGTAGTCCACCCCTTGGTGACTTTGCTGGTCTGTAGTCATTTTGTCCATTAATAAATAAACTGAACAATGCAGCTAACATACTTGTGATCTTCATTGACTTTTTATGGACAAATATTATTCCCTATGACCATGAAACACATACAAGTCGAAGTAACCATTCGAGGAAGGTTTAAACACACACTCTACTTCTGTAGATTAATGAAGTGAAGCACAGCTGTAGAGCAGGATCTCGGCGTATTGCTCTTGCCCACAAACCCCAACACAAACTTTATCCTTGGCTTTCAGCAATGTCTGAATACACGATGGCTGCCAGTTCAAATAGCCAGACCTCAGTAACCTTTGTTGGTTTCCTTGAGAGGGTTAGGGCAGCAAAATAAAAATAAAACCTTAAGTTAACTTCGATAAAATCATTCATGATACAAATACCCAAATATGCCCCTTCCTGCACTACACAAAAGGCGACAATTCCAGCACTGTATTGCAGTACACTCATTTTATTAGCTTACTAACCGTAATGCCACCCAAGTAAAAATTAGGCACCATTCCTTAAACTAAAAATCATTATTCATGCACATACTTAAAAGGAATGTAAGGGTGTGAGATACTCTGTCATCTAACTCGCCACAGTTAATTAAGGAGACTAGGCGCACGTAGACGTACTGTTCAACAGGTTTAAAACTGGCATTTTTATTGAGGTAGAAAAAATACCACTCAGAGAGGCGCAGTGAGCCAAGCGGATATCGCAAGTTAAGGCTGACTGGCGATGTACTGGCTCAAGTGTGAATGTAGTACGGGTCGCTCCCGTAACCATGCCTAGACTAAAGCGGCCCGATGACAAGCAGAAGGGCCGGTCCGATGGGCTCGCGTTTCCCGGCTGCTGCCCGGAAAGGCACGCAGGTCTGAGCATCTCGCCGAGGCTGCAATGCCGTATCGCTTTCCAGTCCAACCCGGAATTGGCAAGCGGAAGGTGCGTCCGCTTAATTTTAGAAAAAGACTTCACTGCTCTGCGGTGCGTTTCATTACATTGCCATACTATCTTGGCACAGTAAGAGGTAAACACACAGCACTCCGGGTTAAAACGCTGCCAAGGTGTTCACTCAAAATACTCAAGCAACGCCTTAGCTCTGGCTGTAGCCAGTGACATGCCTGCTTTGTTAAACAAAGCAGATCGTTGTTCGGTTAGGCGATCAAAATAAAATAGAGCTTAATAACCCTGTTTTCTAAAAATCACAACAGTATCGATTGTACCAACCAGGTGATTGTGGCAGACAGTCTGGTTTTACACTAGCTGACAGGTGGAGCGAATCGCGAACGGGATCTTTTTCTGCGCTTGTAGTCCTGAAGTCGACTGGAGGATTAACATTGCGTTATTATTCGTAAACACTGAGCATTGGACTTACTTTTGCCGCGGATCCAGCGACGCGATACTGTCACTTGGAGCCGTCAGCGCGGCCGGCAACTTATTGGTTGTTAGATGGGGATTCGATTGTATCCCAGACGGTGAAAGGACAGTCCCTTGTGAGGAGCCCGGGGCGAGTCTTCCCCCTTCCAGGAGCGCATCGCTGCTCCCCGCAGTACTTAAGCCTGCCACGGCAGAAGGAGCATAACTAGGCGCCTGGTTGATCCTCGTCCCGGGAGTGGCGGCTCCCCCGCTCACGGAGGGTGACAGGTCGCTGAAGGCTGCACAGCTACTCGTTGCAGATCGCGGCAGACCGGCCACCATTGCCGGGGCGTCCAGAGCTCGGAACTCGGGTTCACTTTGACTGGGGTTCCCGTTACCCAAACCGTAAATGGGGCGTCCATCTAAAGATATGTTTTTAAGAAACAGCAAGGCTGCTTGGCGCCGCCGTGAGTCCTTACTTTTTCTTATGCGTTCTTTATTAGATTTGCCCGTATTGTTGCCTGTCATACTACGTGAAGCACAAGCGGCAGGCGCCGCCATTCTTGAACTGAAAGCGAAGCGCATGCAAACGGAAAGCATTTTACCGGCTCGAGGACTTCGCCCCGCCCACTGCCGTCCTATTGGTTGACTGCAATAGATTATACAAAACTCGCAATTTTCGGTGATTCTATTGGCCACGGATTGCTTTCGTTAAATTGAATGTAACTTATTTAATAAGAAAATTGATCTATTCCCTGTTAATATTTAACCTGACGACTCTATCCTAGTACTTCGCTTCGCTGACAGTGTAGGATAATTGTTTTTATTTATAACAGCAGCTACAATTTCATGCTATCTCGTGTGTTTCCAAGGGTACACGCAAATAAACACTGGCATTGCTACCAGAGACGGCTATATAAAAACGGATAATCACGTCAATGGCATCGAATATAATACCTATACTTGACAAGGTGGTAGGGACACTAAAACTTGTCATTAAAGTCTGTGGGGATCAAGTTTCAGCTTTTATCGTAATACGTTCTTGGTCGAAACTGTAGAAATTGTTTCTGAACCTTGTGTTCTTTGTGTTGATTGTATGCCAGAATTCGGCCAGAGGGTATGTGCTGTTGCCTGCTCTTCTGAGATAGTGTGCAGTGTAAATGAAGGCAGATGTGATCCTAGTGACGGCCTGAGCAGTCTTCACCTCCCTCTACAGTGCTCTGCTGTCTCATGTTGAATATCTATTATGTCACAATGTAATGCATCCAGTGACAATAATGGGCTCCGTTGTGCATTTGTAGAAGCGAGTACTGCTGCCACCTTCTGAGGTGTCCGAGGAAATAAATTCATCGATGAGACTTCTTTATTGCTGCAGTTGTGTGTTGTATCAATAATCAAAGTATGTTTGGCTGCAATACCGCTATCCAAATGTGTCAATATCAATCCTATTGACATATTTGGATAGAGTCTTAGATAGCTGCCATCACCATCCTGGCTACCGAATTGATGTTTTTTGAGTGCAGAAGGAAAGTCGTAAGAATATGTACTACTCAGACCCACAACTGGAGCAGGGAGTCTACAATAATAATCACTGAGCCACCATGTCGCACAGACACATGTAGAACAATATATTTTAAGCTGTACAAAAGGGTATTCTATCATAATTTTCATTTTAATTTACAAACAAAGCAAGGAACCACAATTCAGCTGGGATTGATAACATTTTTCACATTTTCCAAGGGCGTGTTATGTAACCTTCACGAGACTTTTCCCTCCCACAAAGAAGCTCGCAGTACCCGTGCTGTACCGCGAAGAGACGCTGGTTACGGTGCCGTTCCAGCTCGCTTCGGTTTTCCACTTCAGAAGGGTCGGCTGGGTAAAGGCGTTGCTGGGTCTGGAGAGCGACAGCGACGCGAAACCGAAGCGATGCTTATTTACTGTTCACATGGTGTATATCATGACCATCAGTACTATCAGCGCTCATCGTCGGTCACTGCCTTGTTTGGTCGCTATGGTATTTTCACGTTGACACCATCCCCGGATCAGATTTTTTGCATCCAATCAGAGTGATCTGTTCTTGGTCGTTGTTTGCCTAAATATATGACAAAAGTACAAATAAATGAAAAACTTATTATGTGATTAGAAGAGAGGTGTCTGAAGGGAGTTAATTTAGAATTTGCACCATCAACACAACATTCGCAATAGTTTGGCGAAATTGTACTTTATACACGGTACAAAATAAAGTGAAATGCAGTATTTGTAATAAATGATTGCTTTTTTAAATAAAACTTTGTCTTTGATATAACATTTGAAGACCACTCATCCCAAGGAGCAGATGGAGGAAACTCAAGCGCAGCTAGGTTTAGCACTCATTAATCAGCTAAATCAGCCAGATCCCCAAGTTTTTGCATATCCCTAAATAAGCTTGACGTTTTCTATGAATATTTCAATTAAATTAACATTAAATAAATTAATTTTCAGACCTAGTTGGAGCCTGTTTCGCAATGCAGGGCTTCTTATTTATCTGGATAACTTGATTTAACTGGATTAACTGGATTTAATATGGTCTGGCCTGAAGTGAACAAAGATTTAGTCTAACCAATTAACCAGCTAAGCAAGAAACGCAGTTTTGTGAAACAGGCCCCGGAGATAGCATGTTAGTACTGATGGTCATTTTCTTTCAAACTTTTTTTTTGTCACTGAATTTTATCATTAATATTTGCATTTTGGTAGACGACTATGTTTTAATAAAATCGCGGGTCTTTTGTGAGTTTGGCAATAGAACAGAGGACAAGTTTACACATTGTAATATATCGGTGACAAAAAACCCTATTAAGGAAATAGCCACCGTGTCATTTTAGTACAAACTGCGCAAGCGACATAAATAATGAGGAATATTGTTATATATCTAATTTTACAAAATATACTTACTAGAAAAAGAGTGCATAAATAAATTTCTTTTAAGAATCAAGATTTCAAAATATCAAAATCCATTGTAATTCATACTACTCTGTCACATTCTTTTTACAAGATCTTTTTGCTCTCATTTTTAAGCCTTTGGAATTGACTCTATCAATTCCCAACTCTTGGATTCGAAGTCGAGTTAGAAAGGTTATGACTGTAACAAACACTCAAAGGTGTTTTTGTGAGAGTTCTGGGTCCCCGTATCTAGAGAAACCACAGTTTAGCTGGGTTTGATAGCCTTTTTCAAACTTTGCAAGAGACCGTTGTGTAACCCCCAGTCCCCAAATTAGGGTTCGTCAGTTAAAAACTGGGGCTGGGCTTAGATATGCAATGATTTTATCCTTTCTGAGGACTTTTGGTCTTGATCTAGAACAATTAGCTGTTAGAATTCTCAGCATGGAATGGGGCTGTCAAATTCGCATAGCGCGAAAGGTAACAAACCTGTAATCAGAGTACATGTCACGTGATGCACTGTTGCTGTTTGAGATACTCTGTAGTCATTCAAGACAGACACAATGAAACTGCTTTGCTTTGTCGGTTAAAATGGCACTTTACCCATGTGCAGAAACTGTTTCCTCACAGCTCTGGGGCAAGGGTTTGTGTCTCTGCCAGCTCTACCTATGTGCCATGTGCCCCCCGTATCTTCATGGGGTTTCCTCCAGCTTCTCTGGTTTCCATTCTGGGTTATTCCCTGCTTTGTGCAAATGGCTTCTAGGATAGGCTCTGGACTCTTGTGACCTTGAATAGGACAAGAGAATTAATGGATGCATAACGCTTAATTCACATCAACAAGGCCAACTTGCACAGTGAAGAGTTTTCTGTTCTGTTAACATGCTATTTACTTAGGGATGATTTACACAAATACGTTCCTCAAGCTCAGTGGCAAGATTCCCCCCAAAGTACTTTGATGATGAAGACAGCTTGTTGTTACTAACCTGCTGCATGAAAATTGGGGGGCGGTGTAACTGAAAGCCCTCACGTCGACATAAACAGGAATTTTAGAAAGAAATGATTTTGAACGAACCTGACATTAAAACTCCCCATATAACTCAATGACTCGGTCATACAAACATAACATCATCGTGTTAATAATTCACATATGTGCATCTGTTTCTCTAAAGGGGCATCCCCAGCTGATTACTTTATGAGTTCAAACAATATGCTCTGATACTATCTGATGTAACCTAAAAAGGATAAGCTACAACTAATATGATAACCTTTAAAAAGTACAGGACCGTAATAAAAGGAGAGGTCATTACACCGTCCTAGCGTGAATAATTTTTGCAAATTCATGTCAAGGGGTTTGTGCATCATCTATACACCATATTCTGTGATGTAGCCTATGTCCCCCCCCCACCAAGATTCATGATGAGTCAAAATTCAAGTACAATTCACTGATGTAGGAGTCTCCAAAACCAAATCTCTCAGCTGCCTCTGACACAATTAATTAATTTTGTCCAAGAGTCGTAAAAGTACTGAAGGCAAACTACAACTACAGGTTCTTCACGCTTCCAGAATAAATCCATCCATCCGTTTTCTGAAACCGCTTGTCCTATTCCGGGTCATGGGGGTGGGGGGTTCCCCGGGTGGGCGGCCAACCCACTGCAGGGCACACGCACACACCATATACACATATGCACACCTATGGGCAACTTAGTAACTCCAATTAGCCTCAGCCTGTTTTTGGACTGTGGGGGGAAACCGGAGTATCCAGAGGAAACTGGACGACACCCATGGGGCAGAGACATGAACCCTGGTGTGAGGCAAGAGTGCTAATTACTGCCACCATGCCACCCTGCTACTCTCTCTCTCTCTCACACACACACACACACACACACACACACTTTGTAGCCAGAATTTCTTTTTTGAAATAGATGTAAAATCAGTTACAGTGCAGGTGGCTGCTTTTGAATGATTAATATAGACTCAGAGCAATGAAGTACCCCATATAGCCATAGGGAGGCAGTGTTATGCTTTGAAATGAGGGATCTGCTGTCTCTATAGCGCCTCCCTCTCCAACAAGCAGAGATGGAGATTTCAGTCCAGAAAGTACAAACCCAGACCAAGATTTTGCTTCATCCAACCAGTTGAGTACTCTGTGACTAGCTGTTTACACTCAACTGGCTGGTTGAAATGAAATCTCGGTCTGGACTAGATATTGCCACCTCTGCCAATGACATTATTTTTGCATTTTTAGTTTTTCGATTGCATTCACAGGTTTTATTTTTATAAAACTTAGGGGACCTCAAGAAGTTTGAAATTTCAGGTCTGTTCCATCACTCTTTACAGGTTGTGTGTGTGTGTGTATGTGTGTGTGTGTGTGTGTGTGTGTGTGTGTGTGTGGGGGGGGGGGGTTAGTGGACCCGCTCCAGAGCATAGCTGCCCCTCCACCCCACGCAAACATCCCCCTATATACTATTGGCCCCTCCCTCCCTCCCTCCCTCCCTCCCACCCCCCTGAGGCACAGCCCTGTGAATCCAGCTTGCCCGCCACCATGGCAACCGGCAATTTTAAAATTTTTTCATTCCATTATTTAATGTTTCTTTGTGCCTGTAGTAATGCTTCTTAGGGCCGGTCTTGCTTGTTTGTTTTCAGTATGATTTCAAAGGACTGGCTTTTGTCTTTCTGCCTGTCCTCGAATTTGCGGCTATATTGAATTAAATTTTAAGCCCAATAGGATTAGCAAGGAGTCTTTTAAGGATGGGGACAAATGGCCACATCAGTCTCTGATGCTCCAGCTATGTAGATGTTTACTAGTTGAGCGATTTGATTGAGGTTGAAAAATGAAGCATCTGTTTCACTTTCAAGATCACACAAAGTGCTAAACTGGATTTCAGCAGGCAATTTGAGCTTTTCTGAGATTTCAGATTTGGAATGAAGAGGTGAGAGTGAATCCTTCTGCCTGTTTGGTGCAAGCCCCAGGCTCTGTACAGAAGTCTTGCCAAAATAATTGCCTGTTCCACCTCAAAAAAAAAAAAAAAAAAAAAAAAGTACAACAAAACACAAGACGTTTATTCGCAGTGCCTCAGGGTGCTCTTGCTCTCTTTTCTTCCAGTTCTGAATATCAATCTAAAGCCCTTGAGCACTGAGCTAAAGTAGAACAAACTGCAAGACACGCGTAGCTAGAAAAATGAGGAGACAAAGAAACCTCCCTGGGTCACGACGGGGCGACGGGCGCCACGATCCACACTGCATGAGAAACCGGCTTCTGTGGAGGCGCAGGCAAACAGCGTGAGAGGCCTTTTTGAAAACGAATCTCAGCATTTATACAGGAGATGCTAAGCTGTCAGCTACTGATGCAAACTGGCAAATAGCCTAGAGAGAGGTTTTTGCTCCCTTAAATTGATTTGTAGATAAAATGCAGCCCTGGAAAAAGTCACTGTCAGCAGCAGGTTCTTAATATGCAACAGCGCATGGGCCTTCCGTGTGATCTGCAGGTACCGCTCTGTAGAACTTGTGATGGCGTTATCATGTACGATAAACGAACTGGGTGAACTGGGTGATATGGATCGTCAGAGCTGTAGGATATGAACTCGTCCATCTTCATCATGAAGGTGCAGGGCATCAGTCTGGATGACATTAAAGTTCACACATGGGAAATATCAGTTAGTTAAATTAGCTGCAGAAGGAATCCAGGGAAAACCTGAATGATACAGCAAGAATGGACGTGCACAGCAGAGTTAGAATTCAAACCCAAAACCTGGAGCTGCGAGTTAACGCCGCTCCCCACTGTGCCAGTGTCCCTCCCCACATGCCCATTCTGCTTTGAAGGCCGTCCCCTCAGCCAGTTTTACTGTGATATTTCTCCAATTACATTTTTGTCACGGGTCTATCATCCTTTATTCAAACATACCTGTTTCTCTGCTTCCTGCCTTCAGTATCTAACGTCTAACCCAAAAACAAGCAAGCAAACAAACGAACAAACATCCTTCCAATATATACATACAATAAATAAATCATATGTATATATAATAGCCATACCATAATAGTATCATATCTATCACATTTCCACAGGGTAAAAAATAATAGAAAATCAAATATAAATAGGTACATGTAAACAATGTAATAAAGATGGCAACAAAATAAAATCAAATAACAAATCGGAGCCAATCACACGGGCTAACACATGACATGTGAATAGTGTGTTTGTGGCCTGATCAATGCCGCCACAATGTCCCATTTGACCCATGTGAGGTCCCTGCTGACAGTCCAGCCATTGTCCCCTGACGTGACTGCTCCCCGTGACCCCATCTCTAGGGTTCTGACCTCAGTCCCTCTGAGTACTGATCCTTGGAAGCTGATCCCCAACCTTTTACCTTTGAGCTTTTATTTTTCCCCATCTGGGTCCTCTGCTCCACGCTTGTGGGCACTAGCAGGGAGCGAGACGGCTCCTTCATGCGTGGATCCTGGGGAGTAGCGTACATGAGCTCGATCGCCCCGCTGTGGCTCTAGCGAGCGAGTGTGAGTGCAAGACGCCTTTGGGAGGCGGTCACACAGTGGTCTCGTACTCGGTCACCTCCTTGGGGGAAGTCAGGCTGCGATACTGCAGACGGGGAGTAGAGGGCGACGTGCTCTCCAGCATCAGGATGGTTTTGCGCAACCTGCGGTCGATGAAGTGCGCGTCCCAGGCTGGGTACTTCTTCCTGGGGAGGTCAATGCGGATGACGGGCCCCTCCATTCGGGGTGTGTGGAGAGCCGCTGGGGCACAGGGGGCTGGGCCGGGCCGCACCTGAAAGATGGGCAGCACACCATCCTTATCCCCACCCTCCGCCCCCGTAGTCCTCGGAAGGGTTCTAGGGGGGCTCCTGGCAATCACGTCCGGGGGCGGGGCCGGCGTCGTGGCAGTCTCCACCCCCAACTGGGGCGTGGTGTCGCAAGATTCGTCTGCCCCGCCACGGATGCAGCCCCATTGGGCGTGGCCGTCGGGGTGCAACAGACAGTAGTAGACCAGCATGAAGAAGGTCCCAAGGGCTTGGCTGCAGGCCACCGCACAGAGCACCAGCAGGGCGCCGAAGTCCGAGGTGAACGGGCCGCGGTGCAGGTACCAGAGTGCGGTGAGTGCCGCGTTCTCCGCCAGCTCCACGGCGCAGTAGGTGAGCAGCCGGCAGCGGGTACCGCCCTCGCGCACGTTGAACCAGCAGAACACATAGACGATGCCCACCATCATGTTGTAGACAATCTCCTCCCATTTGGACATGCAGAAGTCCGTCTCGCCCTGGATGATCCAGAAGGTCATGAGGCACCAGTGCGCCACCACGAAGATGCCGAAGTAGAGCTGGAACACTGAGGCAAAGAGGGCAAAGGCTGCTGCCCGCGCTCCGATGGAAAACAGATGCCACAGCATCTGCACCACCGCTGCCTTGTAGGACATTGGGGCCTTGTCGTCCCGAGAGTCACGGAGCACCTTCTGGTAGGAGGCCATCATCCAGGCCAGAGACACCAGGGAGGCCGAGGCTGACAGGCCTGGAGAGCAGTGAGGGAGGGAGGGGGGAGGAGGAGGAGAGCGGCGGTGGATGGGTGAGTGACAGAGACGACACTGGGAAGGGGAGAGGAGCAGGGAGCGACGTGCCGCCGGACGGCGCCTCACCCTGCAGGGGCAGGACGCGCTGGCTGTGCACCATGATGCTGAGCTGCAGCACCAGCTGGGGGGCGCTCTTCAGGAAGCTCTCCAGCAGACGCATACCATTTGGTTATGATGAGAGGGGATCTGGTTTAAAAATGTAATTTTATGGTTATTATCTTGGATGCACAGCATA
>JAODKF010000138.1:27325732-27342339 GCA_026779585.1 Mormyrus proboscirostris | reverse complement strand
GACCTTTCACCCACTGCACACCGGATGCCAAGTGGGAACCACACCCGACTCTGTGGAGGCCACACATCCTGTCCCCCCCCCGAGTGCAGTGACACCCCTCAGCCCACGCCCAACATGCCGGGGGACACGGAGGTGATCGTCTGGGCCGGCCTGAGTGTGTGCTCGTGAAATGTGCACTCAATATTCAGTTGGTTGCTGTGATTTAAAACGTCTTCACACATTTTGACGGCACATCACACTTACATATGCAACATATAAATAGCAGTGTATTCAGTTGAGAGTTTTGTAGTAAAAAAAATAAAATTTCAATGACTTTTTTTTCAGTTCCACACTGAAAAGTTACTTTCTTCATGCAAACTCAAATTTAAATGTGTTTGTCTACTGCAGGCCCACAAATGCACGCATACAGATACATACCCACAAGCTCACTGGGAGAGCTATGGAAATCTTGGGAAACTGACTGGGACGAACAACAGAACCTGTTTCTTTAATACACAAAAATGTGAACGTCCATATTCACCGCTTAGTGCAAACGCCTTCAGCCTTCTGCTATACATGGTACTGGCAGCGTGATGACTAAACCGACCTTTTGGATCTGATCTAAGCTAAGAAACTGACCTGCTGACCACCTGGGAATGGCAGATGTGCCAAGCTTCAGTCCAGCCAGAGGGCTCTGGTCTGGAGCACGGCAGATTCTGTACCTGGTACCCCTAAAACATTAATTTCCAAATACATTCAGCGATTTGTCCCATAACCTACTTGGCACTGGGCCCCCCTAAATGTCAAGTCCTAGAACCGCCCTGATTTGGAGCCGGGGCCAAGCCCCAACATGAGAACGACAATGCAGACGGGAGAGTGTCGCAGGCGAAAATGCGGCCATGTTCCAGTCTACTGCTCATCGGGACCTGCATCCTTCCGGTCAAAATCTCTGCTGCAGGTTCCCCATATTATACTGCGCACACTCATGCTAACAGGAAGTTTTTTATTATTATTATTTTTATTCTTATTCAGTGCATCACTGAATAAAAATACGTACAGGGCTCACATAAAGTCATAAGATTCTGTAAAATACTGCAAATTTGTTTTGTAATAAAAGTCTATTGACAAGAAATGTTTTACATATCTAGACATATCTTCTACACCAGTTTTTCCCAACCCAGTTTTTTGCTTCTTCTCAGCTCCCACGCACCTGTATCAGGTATTTGGTGTTCCTGATTGGCTGGTAACTAGGAGGGAGCAAAAACAGGGACTGTCCGGGGTTCCCCGAAAACTGGGTTGGGAAACACTGTTCTACACAGACGTTTTCTTTTTATTGTCATATTTTTTAACTGACTCACTCAGTTCTTGCTATTTTGCTGTTAATTGCAGTTGTAGTCACTGGCTCCGAGAAGGAGACTAAACACAAAGTTTGGTGTTTTATGCTCTTGCAAAAGTGTTACTAATTAAAAAGCACCCACTGCTCGTTAAAAAACTTTTAAACTCAGAACAGCTTTTAGAACCATAATTTGGGTTTCAGTTTATTACTACTTGAAATTAAGTTTTCACTTAAAACTACTGATTGTTAGTAATGTGATATATATTTTTTGTAAAGATGTAAAATAATGTAAAATAATGATCATTATATTTGCAATATTTTACGAATTAAGCAAGCATCCCAAGACTATCTGTGAGCGCAGTAATTCTTGATGGACTGGCATCCTGAATAGTGTTCTTCAGCCTCATGCTCTGTGTCACTTACAATGGCTTTCGGTGTTGGATGGGTGTCACAGAAGACCGACAGATGGATGGATGGATGGACGGATATAACTACTATTAAAATTTTCAAGATTGAAGGAGTGGCTGTAAAGTTTTTTGCTTGCATAATAAAAAAAACCTGAAATTATGGTTCTGATTTGTGACTTTCACATATCTATTCCAGAAAATGCTACACATACCAGTAAATATATTATTTAAAACATATACAATAACTTTGATAATAACAAGATCAATTTTAAATCTGATATTTACAATATGAAACACTGCACGCAGAACAAAACATGACTTTCTAAATGGCAAGAGATTTATTCCTCAAACACAATTTTCTTTACAGAAAAAAACAAGCAGAAGAGGGGAAAAAATGTTCCTGCGGTTTCAGTTAAGAAAAAAGAAATATTTTCGTTATTGTCAGTGGTTTGGCAAAATTGCCTTTGAGCCCGGCTCATTTTGCGGTTGATTCTAGAAATCGAAAAAGATGGAATGAGGCAGTAGAACGTAGCACAACTTACATGTTAACGTTTGTTCAAAGACAAAGAACAGTCTCCTGCCTCATTCTACAAAATAAAAAAATAAAAACACGTAAGAAGTATGGCAGTGATTATGTGAATTTTAATGAAAAAAAAAAATAAAGTCCCCTCTCTTTTACAGCTCACAGACCCGATAAACAAACTTACAGAAAGGCGAAAGAGTGACGTAAAACCATGGCTTTATTATGTGCGACCAACAGGAGATCCCGAGATATGAGCAAATTTTAAAATGACAATGTTTTACAGATGAAAAATAGAAAACAAATATTTTTCAAACGTATCATTCTTCACTTCATTCCCAAATGTATGTCAAAACTCATTTTAATGATGTCGTTTGATGACAGAAAGATAAGTAATAACTTGACAACTATTTGATGGGACAAACAGTCTGGAAACTAAATATTCCTTATTTCATCTTGGGGGAAAAAAATCTTGTGTAGTGTCACTGTCAACAAAAATAATATTATAAATATATAGTTTCATTGAAAGCGTATGTTTCTGATTTACATACTAAAAAGCATTGCCCCCCAGGCCCCCAGTTTAAAGGATGTGCATTCACATGGGTACAAGGCGAGTCTGCCACGACTCTGACATGCTCCGCTCTCCAAACAATGCAAAACTATTTCCTCCAGGGCTGAGCGCGTTCTCTGACCAGCAAATTTACCGTGGTGGTGAGGGAAAAAAAACAAAGACATCCTAAAAATGCGACAGCGCTACGTTTACAACAGCAGCAGTGTTACCGAGCACTGCGTTTAAAGCTCAGCTGCACATCTTGCCTTATGGTGCCCATCTGACGTGTTAATACCATAATGACCTCATGCTTCCAACGCTGCTGCTGATCTTACTGTTAGCAACAGTTTTGTATAGTTTAGTAAAACTTTTTTTTTGCTGCTTTTTAAAATTTTCTTATTTCTGGTCATCTTGCCTTCTGCTCTGATTATTAAAAAGTTACAGTGGTTCTCTTGTGGAGAGCGCCCCCTACAGGGTGGAGGTTGCCCTTTCACTCAGCCCGTGATACAGGTGCTGTAGTAGACAGCGCTACTTGCATCTGACAGTGCCGAGATCAGTGGGCTGCTTTCCACATGGGGGGCATTCCGACCCCATCCAAGTGCAACCCCCTCCGGTGGAGTCCGATCCGAGCTGCTGAGATACCGCTCGAATTCATCACACTCTGCATCCGTCCAGAATTCCATGCTAGCATCCGAACCGGGATCAAAGACCGGAGTGGTGGTGGGTTCAGGGTGGGGGCACACTGGCCCCGTGAGGATGTGACCGGGACCCCCTCCATGTCTGTCTTCGGTGTAGAAGCACTCATAGTACCTACCGGCAGGCTGTAGGTGGCTCTGAGGGTGCAGCCAGGTTTTTCCCTGGGGGGTCACAAGGGGGTGGCTCACAGGGTGAGGTCTCTCCCAGGGGACTGTGGGGACCACTCCCTCTTCCACACGCTCTGGGAAGAAGGTGGCCGACACCCCTTCGCCTTTGTTCCGTTCCAGCCCGTCTGGCAGGGACAGCTTGGGTGTTGGCAGGCCATAGCCTTCAGGCTCTGGCAGTAGGTGGGGCACCAGGTGGGGCTCCTGGCTCTTAATAGCCTTAATCCGCCTCCTCCTGCGGGGGCGGTATTTGTAGTTGGGGTGGTCCTGCAGGTGCTGCTGCCGTAGGCGTTCCGCCTCCTCCACAAATGGCCACCTGTCGGCCGGACCCAGCGCCTTCCACGCCTGACCTGGGGGGGGGGGGCAAGAATAAGCAGCAGCCTCAGGTGTACAGGTAAGTGAGACCCCCTGCCCCCCCACACACACACAAGGCATCCACAGGCCTGCTAGTCAGGTCACAATCCTGCCCTCATCCACCACCCTTATGCCAGGTAATCAAGGGCTTTATAATGAATTGATTAGAAAATGGGATGTGTGAAACGGAGAACAAATGTGGTCTAGCGAAGGAGATCTACTGTCCAAAGACATACCAATAAAATAACACATGCTTAAGTAAATAAATAAATGGGTTAATCACCAGCAAGTCAGTAGTATGTAATACAACCATTGCACTGTACTGAGCAATGCCAGATGCACTAACAGGAGACGGGAAAGCATAGAAATGGACAGATGGATAGAAAAACTGAGATAGACATGCAGAAAGACACAGAAGAATCTATAGACAAGCAAAGAAAATGGATCCATCCATCTTCTATAACCACTTAATAAGTATAGGGTTGCATGGAGCCTAGATCCTGTCTCAGGAAGCACAGCCTAGATGAGATTTCAGTCCTTTGCTGGGTGTGTACACACACACACACACACACGTTTGTATTCATATCTTTGTGGGGACTGTCCATTCATTTTTATGGGCATAACCCTAATCCCAACGATGACGACCTTAACCCGCACCCAGCATAACCTTGAGCACAAGTAACCAAACAAAATACAAGTCTTTTGGCATTTTTAGCTTTTGAATGAAGTCAATGAGTTTCCCCTTGTGGGGCCACAATGTCAAAGTAACAGGTTTTATCATAATGTGGAGAATGTAAAAGATACATAACCCCCCCCCCCCAAACACACACACACAAACAATAAACAATTTATAGATGCCAATTCACGTAACTGTATGTTTTCAGAAACCTGTGCAACATCCAGACACACATGTAACGGCACGGTAGGATTCAAACCCAGGCTAAAGGTGCAAAACTACTCCAACAAGAAAAAACACAACACTGACAGTAAGTACAAGGCAGCGTAAGAGGTAAAGAGAAACAGAGTTGCAGTCACAGAGGGTCACGGGGCACCAGAGGGACTGAAACACACAAGCAGAGAGGCATACGGTGCGAGTCGGGGGCCTCTGAGCTCCTACCCAGCATCTTGCTGAGCACGGCGTTGTGCAGGTCGGGATTCCGCAGAGCCAGCCGCTTGCGCTCATCCTTCGCCCAAACCATGAAGGCGTTCATCGGCCGTCGCACCCGGGACTCCCCTCCAGCTCTGTGCTCGGTCCTCGGGGCCCGGTCTGCACCCAAGGAGGGTCTGGAGTCGGTCACCTGGACCCTATCGAAGCCTGTGACCTGTGACGGCTGGGCCCTGCCGTGGCTGCTGCCGTCCATGGATACGGATTTGGGTTTATTCTAGATCAATTGACAAGTGATATAAACCTAAAGAGACAGGACTTTCTGGGCCGTGAAGACTCCTGTCAGAATTTACCCAAGAATAAACCCGTCTATTAACAAAGTTTAAAACTTCTGTCGGCCGTGTCATACGAGCAGAACAAATATACTGAGCCATGTACCAATCACAAACTGGGCAGGGGCAGGCAGCCCTTGTAACCACTAAGCAAAAGGGGGTGGAGCCTCCTGGCTGCTGCCTGAATCCCATATGGAAACAGGGTGGTGAAATCTGAGAAGGCCATTGTTCTTGAAACCAATAGGAAGCTGGAGGTCGGGCCGTTCTTGCACAGACATTGCTTAAAAGACAAACAAAAAATACAAGTAAACGGTCTACAAGTTGAAGCAAACTCTGTTGCATGCACAATGGAAAAGTGTTAATTCCAAGCTGCTAGCTGGCTATCATATAATGATAATCAGATGGCTCACTAACAAAGCCAGATTTGTTGGTTAGCTTGATAACTTGTCAGATTTAAGGTAGTCTGGACTAAATATAAGTGAACAAAGATAAAGTCCATTTATAGTGGGTTACCTTAAATCCAACAAGTTATCTTGCTAAACCAAAAATCCAGATTTGTGATACAGGACCTTGGACTGTTATTGCTACTTCCAGAAGGCATTTTGATCCTTAGCACCTTCTTTAGCATCAGCTAGTAATACAGTAATTAAAGGGACACTAACGCTACAGTTTTCCCACTTTACTATAATTTCTTTCAGGCATTGAACAGAACAACTCAAGCTCACGGTCTTTGCAGAAGATGGGCACAAGCTGGATAAGGGGGACCTCTGATCAGACAGCTGGTTCTGGGAGCTGCTGCAGAATCGGTATCGATGCAATGTGTGTTAGCAAAACCATTAGTTGTGTATTGGTCTGGATTTCAGGTCAGAGGCACTCTCGTATGAAATTCCCTCTCTGTCGCTCACACAAACTCAAGCACACACAACGTCCCAATGGCACAACAGGACACACATTTACATACAGAAAAACAAAACAAACCCCCACTAACACACGCGCTTGCATGTCTGTCGGAGGTCGGAGAGGTCACGTTCACATGATGCTATTTTTGACACCTCCCGAAGCGGGAAGTGTGGACTGGAAGTCCCCCAAACTCCTCCTTTCCCCACACCAGACATTCTGGATTATGACTTCATGACCTTGTGGTTCTCACAGCTATTGTAAAAAAGACGCGATCCAGGGTCAGTGACACAGCTTATATTAAAACAAGTAATGGTGAACAAGATTAACCTTATCAAGTGGCAAACATATGCTATTCTATCTAAACAACAACAACAACACAGGCCTCTTAACTTCTGTGTTATAGGAGAGGACACAAGGGCTGAAGTTTCCAAGGAATTTAATGTTTTTTTCAGCACGTTTAAGCAGCACTTATGCCCTGAGATGGCAAGATCCATCATCAGATAAGTAACCGTGGCGACCTTCCTAGGTCATTGGAGAACGTGGGCGGATTGTAGATCTCGCCAGATGAAAACCTGGCCAAAGCAAAACCACACTGACGGCCTGCTACACTGTGTAAACCGGGGCTCGTGTCCTAAATGGGATTTGCCCCCCCTGTTTTTGGCCTTTTCTTCTTTGTGGGACCCAGATGGAGGAACAGGCATAATACAGCTCTGATGAACACAGTCACGGTCCAAACTGCCTGAGGACTGGAGAGAAATTACTCACCTCTCCTTCTGAGAGGGAGCGTCTCAGCTGGGACCGGCAAGCAAACAGCACGGCGCTGGCTGCCCAGGCTCAGCACTTCCACGTTTCTTATTGGCCGGTGTCCAGAAGGCCATGGGGCCACTGAGACAGTCAAAGCTTTATCAGGGTACGCGGTGAAGATGGTGCCGTTGCTCCCACCGGCGGCATGTGACATTTCACGTCGACCACCACGCCTCAGGCTTCGCTCGGTTTGGCTTCTGTCTTTCTGTCCTGGCATGAGCAAACTCTCACTTTCCTTTTTTGCCGTTTTATGACTTTGTCTCCTTCACCATCAATGACTTATAAAAACAAAAAAAAGTACAATCTGTGGAAAGAACCTTTCCCAGGAAAATCCATCCATTCATCCATCCATCCATCTTCTGCCTATTCGGGGTCATGGGGGTTATGGAGCCAGTCCTGGAGCCGATGGGCACAAGGCAGGGAACAACCCAGGAAAGGTCACATACCATTCAGTCACACATGCACACCTAGGGGCAATATGGCATCTCCAATTAGCCTCAGCTTGTTTTTGGACTGTGGGGGGAAACAGGAGTACCTGGAGGGAACTCCGTGATGACACGGGGAGAACATGCAAACTCCACACACATGGAACTCGGGTGGAGACTCAAACCCAGGTTCTAGTGATGAGGCAATAGTGCTACCCACTGCAGCGCCATGCTGCTCTCCTTCCCGCCTCCCGTGAGGAAAATAACAAAAATTTCCCTGTGGTTCCGCACAGGTTCAGTCCCAAGGACAGCGATATCTTGGTTGGCCACAGCGGCACTTGGCTGAGCTCACAGCCAACATAAAAGAATCAGACAGTCTGCAGCTATGCAGAGTGAAGCACCACATCCTATAGAAGGACCTCCTGTGATTTCTGTAGCTATGCAGAGAAATCCCAAATGCTCCAGGAGGGGGGACAGTCTCTGGGATAATCCCCTGCCAGCTGGGATGAGTGGCGTTCCAACTGAAATCGATGTAGAGCCAAAAAAGCTAAAATTATCCGCATAACTTGGTGCCCTAGGCTGGGTATCACTATTGCGACTGGGATGCCGAGTCTTCAGATAGATATTTTTGAGTGGGTGGGGCAGGGGGCTATGAGATCACGTAAGATGAGGAAATAACTTACCGTGCCACAGGTTCACAGACCGAATGTTTCAGTGAATTACTTAACTCACAAAATGAGAATAAAACGGTAAACACCCCTTCAGGGTAGATGCCTCATTAGAAGCCCATAGATCGCCTTCTTAACTCGTTTTCTCCCTCCCAAAAGACAAAACACTTTAACATTAGACTGTAATAACATGTGAAGCAGAATAGCATCAAACACAAAAAATCACACATAAGCTGCCAGTGGCCCTTTCCAGCCAGTTGCAGAGCCTCACTTTCAGTTTGGTCGGCTCTGACAAGGCCTGTGTCCGTCCGTTGTAGGTAGATTTCATTATACTGCTCCACAACAGTAACATCAGCACGGACAGATATGTACATCATGGCATACTTTTAAATTTACAAAGCAAAAATAATTTTCTGCATTTTACGAGACTCAGAGAATCTGCCTTAACAGAGCCAGAGGAGACCCTTTCACACAAGTCATAACCCTGCATCTGTGGCTTGTAACTGAGATGAAACTTTGCATGTCAATGAATTGGGATGCAACTTAAAAAGAAAGTAGTTGGTGATGAAGGATGGGCAGCAAGGCAGGAAAAGAGGAGCCTTTAAAAAATAAGAACACAAAAGTTTTATTATCTTTCTTATAAAAAACATACAGGTGAACAGAGACAAAACAAACCATGACATACATGCACGTGATGGTACACTGGGGAATCGCGGTTTCCTGCTGGGATGGCACAAAGGCGCTGTGCATGTACACACTGCCACCTTGTGGCAGCAGGAGAACCAGCACCCACGAGTGTAACACCCGCTAAGAGTGCACGCGACCGCACAAAATAAGTCTCAAAAAAAGAAAGACAGAGAGAAATACTATCGAATAAGGAAACATTTGGTCATGAAATTCAAATATGTTTAACACATATTTCATAGGACAAGTATTACCGATAATAATATAATCCACTTGTATTTCAGGGCCGATAAAACTATCGTACAATATGGCAAGGTGTTGGAGTAAAACCAATTAAATTACATGCATATGCGCATGTGCGCGCGCACACACACACAAACTCACACAAACAAACAAAAACACACATATAAAGCAAACAGCATCCGCAGGATAGAGCAGAAATAGGGAGATTTCATCCCTCCCTGTTAAAACCTAAAATCGAGCTGAGCAATCTGATCCTAACAGATTAAACACGGGATAAAAATAAACAAACATATACGGCACATGGCAACAACTGATAAACCATAGTAAGTATTTTCACAGTACTGAAATACGATATGAGATGTTGCTTAACAGGGGAAAAAAATACTGGTTTGGAGAGCATGCGCCAGTGAACACATCCTCAGACGCATGCATGCATGTTCTGCTTCAGCTCAGCTGACTTGTAGGTCAGATGGTGATTGGCATCTCTGGCACTGAGTCAAAACAGAAAAGTGACAGAAAGGAAGAAAAGCGGACAGACAGACAGGAAGACAGGGAGACGAAGAAGAGAATGCCAGTGTGTCACATTTGTCACATCCTCCTCCTAGTTTCTGCAGTTAAAGAGGATAGAGTAAAAACAGGTGCAGTACAGTGATGGATGGACACGTTACCACACACACACACACACACACACACGCTACAGGCTTACGGCCATGTGGACGGGCTGTGTTCACAGCCCTCACTGCAAAGGGGTAAATCCTGAGAGCTGGACAGAACATATTTACAGATACACACACGCACACACACAAGGACTAGGGTCAGAACTTACAAATAACCAGGCCTGTTACTGTGAAAAGGTATTTGGTTTTGATCGGTTCTGTTCTTATTGTGGGCAGCAAAGAGGAAGTGTGGGTTGAATGTTTCAATTTTAAAGATTTTAAAAAAAAAAAAAAAAAAAAAACAGAAACTCAGCTGACTCTGCTGAACATCAAAGTTAATTTACCACCAGAATACAGTCATCAGCAAAGAGAGGATACATGACAGTCAAAGGTTCGTGTTTTATGACCTCTGGAGAGAAGCTGATGCATATTGACCCGCAGAAGGATCGCGATGCTGGTGCTACAGTGCTACAGCTCTGAAGCCTCAGCAAAACGCTGCCAGTCCAGACGAAGAGAGAGCGCATCTCTGCGGGAATGGCAGTCGGGGCTAAATCTCACTAAGGGCAAGACAAGGAGTAAGAGGACAAGGTTCAGACACTGACAGGCTCCGGAAGCGTGGGCTCGGAAAAGCATTCAAAACCCTCAGAAAGGTACTGGGCATGCAAAGAAACAAAGAACATGACGAGACACAGACTGCAAACAGCGATGCTCAAGTTAGCCAGCATCTACTGGGCTAAAAGTCAACGACCGTGCTAAAATATTCCCAAGACCAGTGAAACCAAAGGCAACTACAGCAAGAGCTCCCTGCTGAAGTCAAACGTGGGAGTGCGTCATGGCTTGGGGATGCCTTGCCATAACAGGACCATGACCGCTTGCCATCGTTAAATGAACCATAAATTTTGCTCTGTCCCAGAGGATTCTATGGTATGACATCAGGCTGTTCTGTGAGCTGAAGTTGAAGATGAGCTGAAACACACTTTGAAAATAAGAAAAAAAAAAGTTTAAATAGCGTCTTTCTTAACCAGTTTTATGTAAAGTTTTGGACTGGCCAAACAAATCCAGATGTAAAGCAGTTCATCCATGTAGACTGATAGACATTACAATGTGACAGCAGCAGGCCCCAGATGTTCTGAACGAAGAGTAAACGACAGGAAATGTCTGGTTACAGCCATTGAACCGGATGAAGGCAGAACCAGCCATTGACAGCAAAAGGGAAATGACCTCTTTACACGAGCAGCTCAGGGTGTTAAATAACCTCCTACACTGAATAAGGATTAAATGTTTCTCTTAGTTGTTCACTCAGGTTCTCACTTACCCTTGAGTTTGAGCCAAAGATCAAATAACATTGTGTTAAAGTACACAAGAGTGGAGAATATCGGAAGGATACTTTTCATGGTGCTACTTATGGTATGTGAACAGAGAGGACAAATGTGTGTCCAAACCCACACACATGTCCCGAGTTTGAGCTCATAACTCTTTGCTTTGATGTCCCATTGCGCCGGAACCTTCCGGACGACCAGAACTGGGCAGAGGTGAGAACCGCAGGCCGACGGACCCAGACTGCAAAGGTAGCAGCGCAGCGAGTCCGTGAGAGTCATGCTGAGCGATGCTACATAACGCAGAGCAGCTCTACATTGTCTTCTGCAGATTTCATATTACTCAACCATATAAATATGTATACACTGGATGTGAATTCATGTTCATGTAATAGCTAAAAAAATATATATATATATATATATATATATATATATATAATACAATAAAAGACCCTGAAGATGATCCGATAGCAATGTTATCCTTAGCATAAAGTGTATTACATTCTATAGACAGACAATCAAGAAAACTGACACAATCACTAGACAGATGCAGCCAAATGTTCCCTGTCCACGACAGAAGCCGATGTGAGGTATATCAGATGCGATCACGGCATCTTTCTTCGTACGTACAGGATTCGAGATGAACTCAAATGACAGTATCGCTCCTGTCTTTCAAAGCCCCATTCAGCTTTTCTGCTTGCAAGTTTCTCTGCGGAAGTTTCCGGTTTCTCTACCCCCACCCCCCCAATCCGCTACCCTGTAGCACTGGGACTTTCGAAGTATCTCATCAAGTAACCCGTGAGGGGCCACACCAACCTTCCCTTGACTTACATTTAAAAAAAAACACAATACAGGACCTTGGGGTGGGGGGGGGGGGGTTGGGTCAAGGGATCAACAATGGAAATAACCGAAGGAGCCACACCATTTAACCCCATACGCATCATCCCATGTCAACAGACATAGCAGATATGGGTAGAGTAAAACAAATGAGTCACAAGGGGACCCAAAAATTGGACCCATATAAGATTCATTGCCTGCTGTTCCACCCAACAATGTGATAAAGTATTTCTCTGGGAGCTGCAGTTTTCGTCCCAGTGGTGTCGACCATCCTGGCCCACAGCTTAAACTGATAGCTAGAAACCAGCAGAAACAATTTCTGTTCCCTCCACATAACAGCAAGGAATGAATATATGGATAAATCTACTTCACAATCGACTTGCTGCTCTCATGAAGGAGGCATTCTGACCATGGATTATGACACTTTGTCCATTTAAAATGTACTTTTCCAAACCCTACACCACTCAAACGCACATCAAAATCTGATTGATTAACGCATAGTTCCAGTTCTCCGTAAGAGCATGGAACTTTCCACTGAAACATCATGTTTTCCAGACAAAATAATCAGAACTCCACAGCAGACACAAATTAATGAATCAGCCAAACATTCCTTTTTGTATTTTATACCAAATAAAAATTAAAAAAAAAAAAAAAAAAACAACAAAGTAAGGGCATCACATCAGCTACATATTTCAATACGAGTTAAGTGTACCTGCATTCTGCGGTACCTGTAAACTCTTGCTTCACATGAAGTTATGCTGTTTGGCCCTGCTTCTGCGCAGTCTGGTAACTGTGTGGATTTCACCGAGCGATTTCGTGTGGACTGCCATTTGGAGACCCATAAAAAACACAGATTCACGCAGGGTTTATGACCTCCTTAATTAGAGAAGGAAAGGAAAAAAAATATATCACATTTAGAAAGCACTCCACCGTCACCTTGCATATCAAATGAAAACTGCTACTGTGCTGAAAATCAAAAAGGCCGATATTGTAATAAAAAAGACTCGGTTTTCAGTTCTGAAAACAAGAGTTTGGAGCTTGATGGATTTTCCCGGCATGACCCTGGACTTCAAGAAGTAGGAGATGAAAACGCACATAAAACCGCTCGTATGAAAATGTTGGATAAAATTTTTTAAACAATTTGTGGCAACATGACAGCCACGAAATATATATGTAAACAATACATACATACTTATACATCTTTAAGTATAAAAAAAGAGCAGAAGTTTTGGACTTAAACTAAAAACTCATTTCGATCTGAGAGGGAGAGAAGAAAAGGGAGAGTCCAACGCACAGACGCAACCGAGCTCCGAGCCTCTGGCAGAACAGAAACTGAGACGGAACCTGGGTGGCAATGTCCCGGCACTGAGGCGCATGTGCAGCTTTGTGGAGTGCAGAGGCGTTTCAGAGGAGTGTCACACGGCCGCTGGGGTGTCGCTACGCGGACTCGCCTGGAGCGACGCCCCCGAAGCCTCCTATACAGGCGCCTCCATGGAGTCGCAGGCAAAGCCTTGACACCCTATCAGCCTTTGCACTTGGGGGATGACACAAAAATAAGGCAAACAGCTGACTGTCCCTGGGGGGTCCAGGCTCTGAGGAGAGGGAGGGACAGAGATAAGGTCATGTGAGGGTCGAATGTGGACAGGAGACTGAAAGGTTGGAGTGGAGATGCAGTGACCAGCGTCTTATTGCACCCGCCCGTCACGGGGCACGGGTCAAGGAAGCCATTTTAGGATTTGCAGTCACAGGAACCTGTGACAACTCATTGGTGGGGGGGGGCAGTAATCATGGCAGACAAAAAAAAAATAAATAAAAAATCTACATAAATGTCAAGGAATTGCCACTGAGGACGGCCCACAGAAGGGCAGGGAGGAGAGATGTGGCCCAGGTGCTGGAGAGAAGGGAGGAAGAGACTGGTGAGGGGAAGCAGGGAAAGGCCTACGTCTCCGAGGAGGAGCACGAGCCGCTGCGCAGTAGGGATCTGTAAATGGGCGAGGTGAGGAACCTGGGGTAAGAGTCTCTGTGCATGAGGGTGTAGATCTGCAGCTGGGCGTCCTCAAACGTGTGCGGCGTTGGCTCTACGATCTTCTTGTTGATCACCTCTCGCACCCTGGAGTCCAGGCTAACCTGGCGGGGGTAGAGCATAGATGCCATGAGGTTTACAAAACAAAGAAAAACCCACAGATCCTTCTGCCATAACAGACATTTATGCAGATCTGGCTTCTTCTGTAGAAGCCGATAGGGGTCTCCTCTAGGGCTCAGCGGGCTGCTGTCCACAGTGTCAGAAAGTACCGGCCGCCTACTGATCGCATCTGGGATTAATTAAACTTAAGGGGCTGTTAGCAGGTGTGAAATGCTCAGGTGCTCATGGCTGAAGGGCCACCGCCTTCCAGGATGCCATCTCTTATCTGACAGGCCTAGAGCAGTGCAGAAGGTCCAGGAGGCCACTCAGCCCGGGTCTGGGGTCAGCATCCAACCAGGCAAAACACCGGGATGGGTGGTTAACACAAGAAGGGGGCTCTGAGCGCAGCGCCCTAGTGAGCGTTGGCCTTTGGGGAGCGAGCCCATGCGCACGTCTGTGGGTGAGCCTGAGTGCGTGTTTTCCCTCTATGGCTGTCAGGGCAAGACCATTTGACAAAAAAAAAAAAAAAAAAAAAAAACAGTCAAAAAAGTTTAAACAAATAACCAGAGCTACTGGTGGAATACCTACTCATGTCACACTGATTGATCTTAGATCTATCTAGTAAAAGAAAATGCAGCAAATACATCTGACTGTACTGATGTCAATTTTAAAGTGACCATGGGCATACATCTTCCATTGCTGCCCCAGTACAGGGTTGCAGGGGAGCCTGGAGGGAACAAAGCAAGGGGACGCCCGACTGTGCTGGAAGCTTTAAAGAATGTGAAATCCTACTCTGTAGTGGAGCAGCACCCCATCCAGGCTGTTCCCCGTTTCTTCCTGGGACCAGCTCCAGACTCACCGTTGTCTTGAACGGAATGAGCAATAATGGCAGAGGGCTGACGGAACTTTAAATCCTAGTAACATTTTCTGACACACCGCAGGCTGTTTAAGAAACCTGAAAGAACATTATTTTTGCCAGACTGACTCCTCATCGCCGCACGTGACCCGTCCTGAGCAGGGGCTACGCTTTACCTCCTTGGGCGACAGAATGGACACATAGTCTTCATAGATGAGCCGTGCCTTCTCCTGCATGGCACTCGTGTTCAGCTCCTGCTTCAGGTCCTCACATGCCAGCCAGAAGAGCATGTTCTCCTCGCTGTACTCCGTCCGCAGGAACTCCCTGAAGGTGTTCCTGCCCGCCGGGCTCCTCATCAGTTGGTCGAAGGACACTGCCCACTGCCGCACCTCCTCCGGCGTCGGCTTGGCGCTGTGGAACAGGGGGACACCACTCGCTTGGAGCTCCTGGGAGTAACGGTAGGGGGTTCCGTGTGTGGGCATCCGAGAGGACGATCATGCTCACCATGCTTCACAGTTAGGGCTGCTCTCCAGACGGGTGTCCCTGGCTCGTCTCCGCGACCTCCGCTGCTCTTCACTCCTACCGTGGCACACAGAGGGTGGGCGACAGGTTCTAATCTCGCCCAGGCCTCATGCATGCAGTTTGCAGATAGTTTATACATGATCCTTCTGGGTTGTGCTGTTTATACTCACGGTGCAGAGGAATCAGCACTGGCCCCGGATGTGTGACTGTGTACGCGTGCGTGTGTCCACCCTGCCTCACAGACCACAGCTCCCCCTAGAGGACAGTCATCACCGCTGCCCCAACTGGCTAACTAGCTACTGATGATGGCAGGATGTAAAGCATATCAATGCCCACTGGCACCCAATAGAGATGAATGTGCTTGCCGCTGCAAGCAGAGTCCTGTCTCGTTGCCAAGTCTGTCCACGCCTGCTGGAGCCCAATTACAACCTATTTCACACTCAGCCTGTCGAAATCAATCTGCCATATTAAAGGAAAACTTGCTGCAGCACTATACAGTTGATTGCTTGGAGGCTTCTTCCATTACATATTCTGAGAGCAAAGGCACATGCACGGCAGATCAGACACACTGCAACATGCAGCTGATGGACCACGATGACGGTCCGGGGGGGAAAAGTGTGGTTGTTACCAATAATGCCCCACAAAGGGGATTTTTTTGGGTCAGACCACGTGAGAGCCACTTCCGTGCCTCGCAGCATTCTCATATCGAGCCGGATATCGTGAGGTTCAGCTTGGGATTTCAGCCTCTTTCAGTTAGGGCTCGACCGCACTGGACAGGCATCCTCGAAGACGTCCCTCGCCTCCGGAGCCATACTGTGAAAGCGAGCACAAATCTGTGCTGGGGCGGGAGGGGGTGGTTAGGCCAGCACTTACCAGGAGCAGTTACAGCAGCAGCACCAGCAGAAGCAGCAGGCGTTGGGACGTGGCGGGGTGGCTGTAGCCAGCTGGTGGGGGGCACCCCCAGCCCCGCTGCGCACCATGGAGGGTTCTCGATCTGCCGGGATAGGGCCTGTGTACTGACACACAGACACACACAGACACACACAGACACACACAGACACATGAGAGGGGTACAGCAAGGCCTCACAATGGTCCCACACCACATGAAAACGGTTCGCCTCTATGGCAGCT
>JAODKF010000138.1:27307106-27325706 GCA_026779585.1 Mormyrus proboscirostris | reverse complement strand
CCCCCCAAACACGTCGCTACCCACATAAATCACACAGCCCGTCCCCCCCTCTTCCGGGGCCAGAGCAGCACAATGTAGCTGCACGACTCGCCGTGTGTTCGTGCTTTTAGGGCGATCAGTGCTGTCACTGCACGCGTCTCATTGAGACGCGCGGACAGCATCATGCCGGGACCCTCGTACGCCACAGGCACTGCACTGAGGGGCTGGCCGGAAGCCAGTGCCAGGATGGGTGGGACCGCAAACCGAGCAGGTGGTGAGTTCACAGCATGCACATTTCAAAGCTTCAGGCACAATGTGATTGAAGCATCGTTTTTCATTATATCATTATACATGTGCCATTGGGCCCCTGAACCAGGCTCTTAACCGCAGTCCCTCCAGGCTGTCTGATCCTGATTTAGCTATTGTATCTCACTTTAGATTAAAGCATTTGATAAATAAGTAATTGTCCAGCACTTATTTACTCGCCATTGAGCTCATTTGCGCAATTATAACAAAAATAAAATAATTTAAAACTGCGATGTGTTTAAGATGCTAACGAGGCAGGTTATCCAAGATGTTAAATTACACCGCCTGACGTTATATTAGACAGCAGATCAGACCTAGATCTTCACCTCGTTACTGGATATTCAGGTACAGGAAGCTCCGGAGTCCTACCAGCACCTAAACCAGGGGTCACCAACATGGAGCACGCGGGCACCAGGATGCCCCCAAGGACCATGAGTCGCCCGTAGACCTGTTCTAAAAATAGCACAACTCACCAGTGAGCAGCGTCTAAAATTTAATTTGATCCTGTTGCTATTTTTCGTTAATCAAATTTGCATTTATATAGATTTGAAAATGACAATATCAAAAAAAAAATTAAAAAAAAGCATTTAAAACGTGTTTATTATACGTGAATTTTAGATACGTTTAGGAGGGTGTTTCAAACTGGTTCGTATGGCTCAGTACCCATAAAGTAGCTCTCAGTTTCAAAAAGGTTGGTGAACCCTTGACCTAGACTAACAGACCTAAAGAGCCTCTGGTTTGACCAAAACACCGGCCTACACTGCAGCTCCAATGGCTCACACAGTCACAGATGCTACAAGATCTTTTGCAAGACAGGACATTAGTCACCACTTCCTACTGATGGTCCCGGAGAACCTTTGAGTCATCACTGGGTTTATCATTTAGCTCTATTAGAAAGGCTACACAGAACAGCTCTGTCTGCAGGCTTTAAATATTGCTAAGTGCACGGTTTCATCGTACTTGCATTGTACACCCATTTATATCATGAAAAGACACTTCCCGGTGTTACCCTGGTAACGTGCATTGTATTGCATTGTCCTCCAAAGTTATACTCCTGTATATAAAAAGGACAAAACACAGACCACTGAACAGTGCAAAGTAAGCGCAACCTTCAGATGTTGAACGGTATAATGACCCACTGTTTTTTTTCTTTTTAGACATTTGTAATGACCAGGTGCAAGAGGTGACTAACCAAAAACAAATATCCATACATATATCTATCTATCCTCCACGACTACTTATCTAGTGAAGGATCACCATAAGCTGGGAAACTGTTCACTTTGCTTCCTGGCACAAGACTAAAACAGGAAAACGATTATTTAAAAATCTATGTTCATCAAAACTCAAGAATCTCTCCTAACAAAAAGTCTGGCCTAACAAAAGGATCGACAAAAGCATACCAGCAAGCAGGGAGATGTCATGATTCCCCAGCGTGATGGCAGACTCTTTAGCGAAAAATAAATGGGGAGAAAAAAAAAGCATGACAAGGTTTCCTGTGCCTTTATCTGTGAACTCACAGCCTGCTTGGGGAAAGCTTGACTGGCAACTGTCAATCTCTCTCTAGCAGCTAAGCATTGCGGCACTCATTATCTGAGAAGCGTGAGAATAGTGGCCTTGCTGCAACAAGCAGAAGGACGGGCAGCCACAAGCACGATGCCGTGGAAAAAGGATGGCCGAAAGGAGGAAAAACCAACCAAACCAGCTCTGCGAGAAGGCGGCCAGCTAAAGCAGCCGCTCTGTAGGCGGCCTGGGGCTGTTGCATTACGTACAGTTTCCAGGGCGTTACTGTGCCCTCTGGTCCTGGATAATTTCAGCCGCTTAGCGCTTGGATTCTAAAGAAGTGACAACCTCCCATCTGCAAGACCCCTCCATCCAGGAATGTGGCAGACGCCCTATGCACATACAACTCAGCATTCAGAGATGACGAAGGGAAATCGTGAGAAGCACGTCCCGTTGGGCTAAACGGTGCTTGCTCAGTGCGAAACATGTAACCTGTGTGCATCTGTGAGTAGGGCTACATGATGTGCGATGTTAATATCGACACTGCATATTACACACTTGCAATCGTCACATTGGATGGACTGTGAAAGTCAGCTTGGTTGAGATTACACTTGGGCAGCATCTGTCCAAAAATTACACTGCAGTATATGGTACTTAAGGTTTTTTCAAAAGCAGCGCTATTTAGGTTTTTGAAATCTGAGAGATTTTTTTCTGAAGGAAAAAAATGATGTGGAATAAGATTAGCCGAACAAAGATCAATAAGTTTGCTAAAACATTTTCATTCTGTCATAAAAAACAAAACTTAGCAAGCTTTACAATTTTAATGATTGTTCCTTTTGTTTACTGCTGCAACATTTGCATGAGCTTTGCATGTGCTTTGCAAGCCAATCAATCATTTTTGTCCTTGCTGTTGGACTCAGTGTGGTGCATTTGTGAGAAAAGAGCGAGGAGAAAGTGAGCAAGAAGTGGTGACCAAAAGACATTCGTCTTCCACTGTATGGATATATTTTGGACTCCACAGAGACGGAATTGAGCAATAGCAAGTGATTAGCAGGCACAACTCAGGGCAAGACCATCAACTTATTTGACAAACTGTACTGGTAGATAAACGACAGCCAAACAGAACTTATTTTAAATATACTTTCAAGACATTTTTTGCTTCAAATTTTTTTTTGCAATAAATTACATCAAAATAATAAATAAATTAAAAAAAATTCCAATAACGTGCAGCCTGATTTATGAGGGTCATTACGAACACCTTATCTCAGCAGACCTACCATTTAAGGGCTATGTTGTTTCTTAAATTAAAACAATAATGTGGGGGTACTCAAAATATCAATACATTTATTACATGCTAATTTACTGACTTCAGAGAATTTTGGGTAACACCTATAAATACTTGCGAGCATGCCCTCCAGGGTGGACCCCAGCCTTGTGCCCTACGCTGCCTGGGACTTTACAATATGGACCCATATTAGCACATGGCTGCTCTGTGACTCACTGGAAGCTACATGCGGTCATGTGACACACTTCCTTAAGACATGCTTTCTTTTCATTTCTATTCTTTCCCGAGGAAGAAGGAACAATAGCTGGAACCTAAATGGCTAAACCATGCCCTTTGCTCAACTCCTATATCCTCTCATCCTCTGGGACCTGGTAATCAATATCCAGTCACTGCCGTGGTCAGTTTCAGTGCTGCAGGAGACATCCTAAAGAAAAACACATTTCCCTAACCGTATCCTCCTGTACAGAATGCAGGTTTTTTTCCCCTATGCAAAAAGTGTGCAAACTATTACAAAAAAATGACTAAACGTCCTTCTTTAATAGAGAGGGAAAAAAATTAACTAGGCAACAATACAGAACATAGCATCCGAATGCTCAAAGCAGTACTCCAAACTAATAATCTTGGTAAGGTCCCTCTGGTGTCAAGTGTGATATTCATATGCATTTGATTAAAAAAAAAGTCCTAAGTTATGCAAAACAGTTTTCAAAGAAGACAAATTCTTTAAAGAGGATTCTGCACAGCTGCAGTAGGCTATTTAAAACTATTTAATGTGATCACTCTTCTACTGCAGAAACCACAGCATCAAGATTTGGATGCTATCTTAATTGTGATTTAAACAGAAGTTAATTGGAGAGCAAAGCACAGTCGTTTCTTCAGCACATCATCCTTCCTGCTGCTCATTCCACCACTGTTTGCTAAAAACACTAGTGGGGATGCTTCCTGCTTGCTGCTATCAAGCACGATAATGCTTCCTCTCGACATGCCAGCCCTCAGATGCAGCCAATCCTGGCATTTAAAAACTGACATGCTACATATCTATTTACTAATACCTACACCACATTCTTGCATCTGTAGTCTATGTTTCAATGCACACACTTGGTGGTCCTTAGGTAATATTTTTTACCCTTGGAATCAACAAGGTATAGCCAATGTCTATCTATTTATCCATCCACACATCATCCATCTATTTTTGTGAGCTAGTCCATTAATCCAATAATTTACAAATGCAGTCAATAAGCATAGCCTCCACTCTAAAAGGTCACAGCGGCATATATACTGCATGCATCGGTTCAAATTTGCTGAACACCCATGCAAAAAACCTCACCTGATACCTTCACTTATTCTCATCCTTTTCTGTCCCTTTAAGGCCCATGCTGCAGAGATGCCTCCCGCCTCCACAGGGCAAAGAAAGCCCCGCCCACTCACCTTCTACCGATGTTTGCGAGGGCGCGCCTCTCTCTACACGTAAAAAAATTTCATTCACTAGACTGTCTCGCGCACATCTCGTGAACGCGCTTTACTACAGAAGAACTGGAGCGGGAGATGGAGCGTGTTCGTCGGGAGGACGGCAGACGAACCTCACAAATTAAAGAAAATCCTTAAAAATGTCCTTATTACATGTAGTACATCCAAATTGCCACATAATTTCTAACAATGAACGGAAAGATGTAAAGAAGAGCTGTCGGCGCTATTTCTCAATATAAACGGTTTTTAAATCTCATTTAAAAAAAAATGTACTTTATGCAAATGAGTATGGAATTGCTCAGTTGAAAGGTTCTACATTTGAGCATGTTCCTTGCCGTCACTGTTAAAAAAAATCTCCTTAATTATGCGTTAATAATTGCGGCTGCATAAAACTGTGTGTTAAAACTTGCGATGTCAGCTTAGAACAATTACGTTTATTTTTCCAAAACAGGGTCGGGTGATATGTATTAATAGTTAAAACAACCAGCTAAATGTCAGATATTTATTTTTAAAATTATCAACAAAAAAAAACTACCAATTTACAACTAAATTGCCCTTCCCCCGATGAGCTACAGTGCATTTTTTCATCACAAAAAATGGTAACACGGCAAAGACCACGGACATATTGCCAACAGTTATTTTATGAGGGACAAAACTGTCGTATCAGTTAATACTGCAGTAACACCGTTTATCACTTATCAAAAGCATTTGCACCTAGAATGACCGATAGAAAGCTACACCCAGCCACATCCGACTCACAAACAAGCAGCGCGAAGTCACTATCGATGACAATTGTGTCCCGGAAAGCCTCGCTTGCGGCACCCATTTCCCCGCATTATCCTTGTGGGAGATTATTGAACAAGACCCTTTTTAGAGAACCGCGAACCTTTTCGAACCGGGCAAAGCCCACAACCAAGATGTTAGCTGGCTAGCTTTCAGGCTAAACCTCCTGACTAGAAAAATGCAATAGTTTCCGAATCAGTGATACTTACAATTTTTGCATTAAAATGGTCTGGAAGGCGATAACCGGTTCGTTTCCTGAAGCACATTCGTTCCTTTAACTGAGTTTGATGTATTTAAGTTTTTTTTCTCCGAGGTTCAAGCTTCAAAATCGACACCCTCAGAGGGAAGCAGAGGTTGTTGTGCGCATGCGCAGAAACAACAGCCCCACTCGAAAAGCTCTTGGAGGACTTCCCTCTTGTAACCTTAATTTCTATCTAACTTCTATCTGAACGCGCACTTACATGTGTTTTGTTTGTGCTTTCTTATATTTTAACTGTTAATAACACAATGGTGTGAATTGATTGTGATTATTTGATATTAGTGGGGTTATTCGTTTAGGTTATTTCGAAGTGAGGAATGCCACAACAAACGATTTTACATTAAAACACGGAGGTAACCTAAAGGTTTTACTTTTTATCAAAAATGTTAAGTGATCATTAAACAGAAATACTGCATTATGAGTACAATACGTATTCTTAAATTCCAAGACTTATATACGCTTAATTAATGAGGAATTTCAGAGTAACATCAGACAATGTGTTCCAGTAAAGATGATCTTCAGATGTACTCTGTAATGTAGTAGTCAAGCCTGACATGTGATTGATTTTTGCAGGAAACAAAGCAGACAAATAACACTTCCTGAACTGCCATGACACGCAACACCCTTTTTTTAATACTGAGAACGAATAGCTGGTGCTTTTATTAATTTTACAACATATAAGTCAACGTGTTCATAAATTAATTGCATCCGATTTATCTATCCCCAAACGTTGGTGAATTCAGGCATCCGGGGGGAGCGGCTTCCCTTAAATGACCAGCAGGAGTCAGCAAACACTAAGGGTATCATGGAGCGCGCCAAACCCCGCAGTGCTCCGTAGGCTCGTTTCCATACCGTCATTTTCCTTTATGATGAGTTTTTCTTCACATGTGTAAGTGAGTGTGTTTAAGACAATTTGTTATAAGTGAAAGCCAATGAATATATCGGGATAAAGTTTTTTTTTTACAGAAATCACTGGAACATAATTGTCTTCTAGGTATATTCTCCCATTCCAAAGCTAAGTTTCTTCTTAATTCAATATTCAGACACACACACACAGAAACAAACACGCACATGCATATACAAACACAAACATACACACACATACACTCACACACGTAAGTGACTTTTCATGTGAAAAGCCTGTTTACTTGGATAGTTTTAAAGAATCACAGTTTGGAGTTAAACGTGTAACTAGTTAGGGCTTCTTGGTCAATAATATTTCTTCATAACTGTATTTCAAAAACTGCGGTATTTTTGTTTAGCAGTACTGCAACCAACCACGTGCCGGCAGTAATACTCTCTCAGTTGAAATCAATCAAAATCGTAACGCAAACACATGACAGTAACAAATATTTTACTTATATATGTGTGTGTGCATGTATTTAGTAAGTCGGTAATATACACTAATCACCAAATTTAAACTGTTAGTTTTACGAGAAACTGGCGTGACGCAATGTCAAACCATGACCCACACGCCTCTGGTATCATTTCATTTTCCCTATTTCCTTAGCAAATGTTTGCACTGCGATTCCCATCAAACAGGGTACACGTTTTCTGTTTGCTCCATCTTTTGTCAGGGCAGAAGGTTTGTCTTCAATGCTACAGGTCACGTTTGCAGTCTAAAGCAAAAGATGTGATCAAAACAAGGGTTACCTAGAGTATCCTAGGTCTTTTATTTCCAAGACGAAATTGGATGCAGCCCACATGAGATTCTGAGCCCAGCACTCTGGTCATGGTAGAGTGCTCATTCCAGATTCGATAAAGACACTGTCCAACGTCAGAAGATGACGTTAAAAGTGTGGATCAATCCAATACACCTCAGTATTAGATATGTGTGCAAGGAGCACAAAATAAGACCTTTTTGGCATCCATTTGCTAATGGCAAGGGTGTATGATTAGACACTTAGGTTACAGCATAGCGACATAATCATAACCATCATTACCTTGTTGCACTCCCTTTGTATTCAGCTTCTTCAGAAACCATTCTGTCAACAATCTCCCAGTGATGGAGAACCAAGCAATCATTTTCGTTATGAGAATATTATTAGACTGTTGCAGTGTACTGTCTCTAACATAAATATGCACACGGTCTGGGCTACAAGTGGACCCTGGAAATGAATTGGCCTGGAACCTTCTGCCAAAGTTCCTGGCTGGTTGTTTAAAATAGTCAATGGAAATGTTTTGCTCAGCAACAGCAGAGTACTTCAAGATCACTTTACCTGAAAGATGAACCAAACAATTTTGTCTATGGAAAATTGTTTTTTTAGATGTCCTGTTTAAGAAACACAATTCCAATGACATCCTGATCCCCAATTGTTGTCTAAGGTGTGGGAAGTTATTTTTGATGGGAAAAACTATCCAAAAATAATGGATTCTAAATATAACATGGATGTTTGGGTCGGTCTTTTTATGCACATTTGTATGGTATGTAAAAATCAGGCAGAGAATGCATGCTTTTAGCTCTTTCTCCCTATGTATAAATCAAGCTCCTTAACTACTGTAACAAATGTCACCTTAAGAACAAGTGTCTTTATTGCATTCAACTGGACAATAAAATGTTGGCGACTCTGGTCCTATTGACATGGGAGATGGATATGCAGTACATGGTAGGAGAGATCCTCCTTTGCCCTAGAGCTTCAGCTTCGAATGAATGTTAGACCCTGCTTGTCCTCCAGGAGCTGCTCAACTCTTGCCCTCTGTACATACAGAAAACCAGCAATCATTTTAACATCATTTGTGTCTTGGGCAAGTCTTAATGGTACTGTCACGCTCACACACTACGGGCAGATTGGGGATGCCAGTCCTCATGTTCATTCTTAGACTGCAGGGACAATATGCAAACTCTGCACACACAGAGCCCGGAAAAGCATTGAAAGCCACATTCCTCAGGCTGTGAGGCTAAAGCGCTACCGGCTAAACCATCACGTGACCTAGATAAACTTTATCTGTAAAACAATGTTGGAAAAAGGAATAACACATTGAAAGTAATGACTTGTACTTTGAATTACCGTAGGTTATATTTAGAACTAGGTATTGTTCTTTGATGTTAATATGACTGCTATATATCTATTGTATATTTGTTCAATTTGCAGACTTAAAGAAAGCCCTAACCTTTAGGTCATCTGTTTAAGTCCAGGAGTGAGGACTCTTCATCCAATCAGTCCTCTGATTAGTAATCTAATTAGAGAGTTACAGCAAAAACCTGTGTATACATACTGGCCTTTTCTGGATAAGATTAGACACCTCTGCCCTCGACAGCTGACTGCTGGATGAACAGAGGCAGACACCAGCACGTCATTTTCTTTTCTCCACCATGTTTAGTGTAAAACAGCAGCCTTTGTTATAACATTCTACTCTACTTCTGTTAGTCCTATCGCCAGACTTGTCCCTTAATAAACTGACATTGCAGTGTCACATGGTCCAGCTTACCCACCAATCTTAAAGGTGTGTTTTAAGCTAAGACCCCACAAAGACCCTGAGCGACTGTCCATCACAGTAATTTGAAGGACCCTTTGAGGGCCTTGTGTTGCGCTCATTTTCACACAGACAGCAGAGCAGGATCTCTGTCTTTCAAAAGCAGACTTGTAGTGGTAGAAGGCCACGTATTTTTTGGTCTTCATTCCAATTCAGCTCTTCATCATTTTCAATCAATCCCTTGCTGTTTTTTCTTAGATGAATGTTTGTTTACACAGTAAGAAACCATAGCCAAACACAGTACTTTCAGTTATATACAAGGAACAAGGGTTTGGAATTTCATTGTTAAAATACTGAACCTAAAGTTAGAAACTGCACAGGCTAGGATGACCATTAACCTGACATGTACTTGTTCATCTGGAGAACATGATTTTGCCTTACATGTGCGAGGAGACAATTTAAGAACCTCAGCAAATCTTGGAAAAAAGACAGATTTTACCAGAACATCAGAAAGTTAAGAACTCAGAAGTACAATTAGATGTAAGATCATTCCAAAACACACACACAAAATAATTAGGCTTAGGATAAAGGAACTTAATCCTAGAATGAGTGTTGTTTTGGGGTTAAATTCTGGAACCCTAACTTCCAGATCGTTTAGTTTTCAGAGAAAAAGAACATCAATCAAATGCTGGCAATAAATTAACCAGTTAGCTAAGGACTCACTTGTATCTTATCCAGGGTATCATGAAGGGCTAATTTGTCTTCTCTGACTGGCATCAGCAGATGAAGGCGAATTGCATTCTGGGCAGTGGATTGCCAGGAAATCATGAGGTTGATCTCCTGGGTCTTCAGTCATTGGATAAAAAGGAAAATGAGAAATTCAAAGGGAATTTCAAAACACTTAGGGTTTACATAATAGCTGGTGTCTTTATTTAAAGTGAGTTTGATTAGAAAACTCATCCTTTTCAGCATTGAAGCAGTTAGGCCTGTCTGCCAAACATTTGAACACTGTATTCCATCTAGACATAAATAGCAGGTATAGCCAGCATGCACGAACCCGGAGAGTCTGGTACTGCAGTCTCATTAGGCGTGTCCGTTCGCCCGCCTCAGCCGCTTTTAGTTGGCCAATCAGCGCGCCCCGCAGTTTGCTTTCTGCCTCTTTAGTGGCATCTGCAGTCGGTACGTTTCCCCGGGCCGCTGCGCGCCGCTCCCGTATGCGCTGCTCCGATGCCGTCACCGCTTTGCGCACCTCTTTAGACTGCTCTTGGTAGGCGAGATAGCGGGCCCTCTGCTGCGGGCACATCCGTCGGATCTCCGACGCCGGTTTGCTCCGTAGGTTATTCGTGGCGTTAGACATTTGTTTCATTGATCTTGTTTTATTTTCCTCGCTAATTTAACTGTCAGAATTGTGAAAAATTAATGTCAAATGTCAGCTCAGTTCTAAAGCATACAAATCAGCCGTGATTTATTTTTATATTTTACATTAATTAGAATAATGGGCTTTTAATAGTTTATAAAGCAAAATTTGATAAAGTACACTTCAGTGCACTGTTGAATATGCAGGAAATGTACTTGATTTGTAAGCAAACCTAATTACGCATTCATCTTTGCCTATTAAACAACGAAAAGTATTTTCCTAAATTTATAGATTCTTTTAAAACCTGTATAAAGTGAAGACTAGAAAGGAAATTAATATTTTAGTAGAACATCTTCAAACTGATTAATGAACTGAAAAAAAATATACTGCGAATTAAACAGGGAACTCTTTACCTTTGTATTATAGGCCTGCACATTCCGCTCTTGTCAACAAAAGTGTTTGCGGAAGTCGCCTAGGCAACCGTGGGGGCAGGTCCTTCCATTCCGAATGGCCCCGATTGGACTTTTCCGAAGAATATAAAAAAAAACATACTGAACGATGAAGTGATAAAGCCAGTGTTGGTGGGTATCTTCCGACTACACGTGAATATATCTAGACAGTTATATTCAACGTTTTGTGACTTTCAAATTATCTATTATTTATGAACATTGTGATAGTTATAAACTAGTTGCTTTCCTGCTCAACCTTTTTAGGCTGCTAATTATTTTCACACATAGTTTCCCAAACATGGGTAACCCAGTATCAGAATTTCAGCGTAGTCTCATAACAGCTAATTGATTATTGCTTCTGTGGATTTCTTCCTGTAAACCTCAATTACCTGTTTTCTATGTGACAAAGTAAAGGGGCAGAGAGAGAGAGAGAGAGAGAATTTAGGGAATTAGGGAAACTGCAACGTTGGTGACTATAAGGAACGTCACTGGAGGTACCAGAACGTATGATATGCAGGGCATCATAAATGACTAATTGATGATAAGCAGAAGTGTACAGAAAAATGTAACTTCAGGCTGCCAGAGCGGTCTGTTCTTTAGCACTCCTGCTCTTGGTTACTATTTATCCAGATCAGTGTTATTTAAGTGCAGTGGCATCAGGATATTTTATCCTCTTGAAGACAAGGGCTGATAGAAAGATGGATGTTTGAGGGCAACTGGATTTTGCCATTGTACAGCAGCTATGACTCGCCCCCCCGGGGACAGCCAGTGCTACAGGGGATTTGGTGAAGTGAGGAGCCAGGCTTCCAACCCACAGAGAAGCACTGCAGTGTAAATTGAACTGACTTCCATTGTTTGAACCGCTACACAGAGAGTAACATCTGTGTCTCACAAGCATGCTCACCTCTGAATGAATTCCCAGGTCTCAGAGGAAACTGTAATAAGGCTGGTGTGAAGATGGAAATTAGAAACACGCTGAGTGGCTTTGGCTGTGTGGAGAGGTGGTGAGAGCATTAGAATCCTACTTTTTCCTCATAAATCACTTAATCCTGATAATAATTTAAGATGAGCAGTTGTCAATTTTGCTAACTTTTTCTAGTTGCCCATAGTTCAGGTTTCAGATTTCACAAAAGCCACTGACCATGTTTATCATATACACAGTATGTCTCTGCACCCGAGGATCAAATCACTTTTGCTTTTGTTGTGGGAGAGGGGGAGGGGGGGTCGTTGAGGTAGGAAGCAGGCAGATAAGCAGAACTTACCCTGTAAGTTATTATTTATTTCTGTAATAACATAAAGTGTCAGTGAGTGATGGACACCGTGCGCCCTGTCGTGGGCTGGCGTCGCATCTTGTATTTCCCCTGCCTCGATCCCTGTGCTTCCTGGGATTGGCTCCAGGGTACCCATGTGACCCTGTACTGGATTATCGGAAGATGGATGGATATTTATTCTGTTTTGAGTTGTACATCTGGGTGTATGGAAAGAAAAATAAAAAGAACATTACTAATTTCTAAAAGTACTACCTTATTTAAAAAGGGGGGAGAGAGAGTGGACTGACATTTTATGAGTGTGCCTGTGTGTTTGTTACTTTTTCCATCCCATCAACAGAGACTTTACTTAATCCATTACCATTCTGGCTATTTCTGGTACTACCTCATAATGGGGGCAGAGATGCTGGACCAGAAGAGTGCGCTTGACCTTTTCAGCGGGACGACAACAGGAAGGCAAGAGGACCGGCAGCCACAAATAGATGGACCATATAAAGGAAAAAAAAAAGCAGAAAAGAGGAAAAAACCGTAGCGAGAAGAAGTCCAGAGCTTTCTGGTAAAACAGATCTAGAGAAAAAGTTCACCGGTCTGGAGATGAATGTAAGACCGTGGTCGTATGGTGAGAGAAAATCTGTTAACCCTTTAGAATTCTGTATCCCTTCATTGCTTTTTAACCTAAATCTTTCAAAAACAGATAAAAAAATTATAAATGATAGATTAATGCACAATATGAACCAAACACTCAATTTTCACTTTGCAGTGCACACGTACACACACTGTGGGTTATTTAGAGATGTTAATTAACACAATGTGGGAAGAACATGCAACCACGCAGTGCAGAAGCAGGGCTCTAATCCCAGCCGTGGAGGTTTAAACCAATAGTGTTACCCACTGTGCCAGCCAGCCACTCTGCTTTGATTGCTTTGGTAATTGCTGGTTCCAGCTCTACTTCTTCAACCAGACATTGTCAGAACCTGTTGATTAGTTCCATGTGATGGCTTGCAGGGATTTTAGACGATTGTTCTTTACAAAATTGAATCTACTCATATTTATTGTGCTGTTTGAGGTCAGATCATACCACAAGATTACAAATGGCCATTACAAAATGCTAAATTTCTTGTCCCAAAACCTGATACTTGCCACTATAGGGTGGGCGGTACACTGTATCCTATTATACTGTATTATACTGTAGTTATCAGTGTGATTGCGCGCTATTATATGAATTGGCACTACAGCTGTTAACACTGCGAGATGTCAACAGCCCATTTATACAACAGCCAATTAATACAAATAAACCATTTTATTTTCTTACAAGCTTCTGTTGTAATCTGAATATGTGTTCTTGTATAGTAGGACTACATGTTTATTTGCGCTGTGTGAATTGTCTGTGAAATATACTCTGACGCCGTGTCTTAACACATTAACAAATTCTAAAACAGATTTCAAACAGGTTTTGTGTAATTATACGGATTAAAGAATACTACCTTGCTTACACATATGTATAGTAGCAAATTTAAAATAAAACATAATCGCTAAATAAGTACATATGCGCCGCGGCCTTCATGCACCGTTCGTGGAAAACGGCACTTATGTTCAGATATTAGTATTACCACCCGTTTCCTACACCAATGAACGTCAAACACCTTTAACTTCCAAGAAAGGTACTTCGGTGTATGCAGTCCTTTTATTTGCTTTATTGTACCGTTAGTGCTAATAACAACAGGGTATCTAACACCAACTCAACTAAAATGTCGTAATGTTCCTAACAAGGTGGCTATTCTCTCCTGAAATCGTAAAGCTGAAAAGTTTTTTCAAATACGTATTTTATTGGTGATTTCATGTTCGTCAAAGTTTACGTGTTTTGAACAACTGTATAAATGAATTTTATTTTTATGCAAATCAACTCAGGTGAAACGAAAACATATGTTTCCAGGGTTTTCGACTCTCAGGCATCTGGCGTGACACTCACGCTTTCAGACTTACGATCACGCAAGAAATCTTACGGCAAATCTACGTTATTACACTATAAACCTAAAATTAACTACACCAGAAGCGTTGGGGTAGTTTACAAACCCTATAGACTATTTACTAGGTAATAAAACTGTTACGTGAATGTAAATACGTGTGCATGTGTGTGTAGACTTGTCTGGAGACAGATCTCGAAATCTCACTCCAACCAGCAACTTAAAAGTAACTGTAAAATGCACTGTTTTAGGCTGAAACGGCTCGTTATTTACTTTGCGTTGTTACTCCGACTATTATGAAATGAATATGAGAAAACATTACCTATGTCACTTTTTATATTTTTTGAAAGTAAGACCACTCACAACCAGCCATAGCGATTAAAGTCTTCGTATAAAATATATTTTCAAAATGTACAAAAGGGACAGGACATGCTACTCCTCCCGAAACTTGGAAATATGTAATACTGTGATATAATACCACTGCCATCCAAAAAGGGAAAAATACCGTGATAATAGTTTTAGGACATATCGTCCACCCTTGCCACATGTGATAGTTGGGATGAATCTGTTTTGTTGTTAAGCAGTAAATTGTCCCCGTAGTCTTCTCAGTTATCCTGAAAGTTGAGACAGGATTGGAGATTTTGGACGATTACTCCTGGGAAGAGTAACAACCGTTCTGAAACTTTATTTAGCTTATTTCTTATTTATACACCATCTGCCTGCCCGCCTGATGAAGGTCAAACTGTTTGTATATCGATCTGCAACCACCCCAGCGTCATGAGCATCAACAACTCAAACTTCCGAGAAATATCTTTTGATTAGGGCAACCATTGTGTTCTGAAGGGCACCCTTATGACAGGCGTTTTTATTTTACCTTTTTTTTTTAAAAAAAATATATATATATACAGACTTCTGTTCCTCAGGGCAGATTTTTTTATCCTAGTTTCCCATTTCCAACAATCGAGGCATTCAATAAAGACAATAATTTGAGTTTTTCTATTCTGCTTTACAGACATTACATTCTAGATCAAAATAATACATCACACATATATTTTTCAGTTAAAATAATAAAAACTGATTTTGCACTATGAAAGTAATATATAATTTATTATTAACCACAACTCATCAAATAGATGGTTACATTTTTTTTTCCTGTATTATTAATGTCACTATTAGAAAACTTTTGCTGAGAAAAAGAGCAAAGTAAATGGAACGCTACAAGGCACAAAACCAGCTAGAGTTTAACGAGGAAGTTGTAGACACTGAATTTAAATAGTCACCATTTCATTATCACAGAAGCAGAATAACTGTCTTCTACTGGAGCAGTGTATGTAATCGCGCTTTTGAGCCAGCAGAGGATAAAGGTGCCGTAGCCAAGCAAGCATCGCTTCAAGTAGGATGCAGTAGAACATCTCTGGGCTTTGGGGGCTCCTTGTTTGTTACTGGAGCCGGCTGGTTCATCTCAGCAGAAGGGAGGAATTTATGCATGTTTTTCCTTTATGTCAAAATAAAGACCATTTTCAGTGCAAGAACACATTGAAAGTCCAAGCATCAGAGGGGCGTCTACAATAGGAAAGATTTGAATGAAGATGGTCTTAAAGAAACCCTTTTAGATCAAAGGCTCCTGGGCAGTAGGATTGGAAACATCGTAAATAAAGCAAAAAGCACTGCAGTTATTAAAACTGACATCCTATCGTCCGTCGATCCATTTCCTTTCCTGCTTATCTATTTAAGCGCTGCAGTAATGAACTGATTATACTTATTATAATTGTTGTTATTATGAGGTATTGCCACAGATGCTCTGTCTCAAGGAATTTACAATGGGCATGTCATTATTAATGAGCCTGCAATTTTCAGTAAGTTTTATAGGACTGCCCAAGCACGTCCTCTATCTTAGCATGCTTTAGGTCACAGTGGGTTGTAATGAGCAATCAGAAGTACTGAAATTACTACTTTGCATTCAAAGGTAAAATAAAATAAAATCATGTATGTAAGGAAATACATCTGTCACTGCACATACAATCACCCTGTCCCACTGACCACCTAGCTGAACAATGTGATATATTGCAGAGATTTCCATTCAATTGTATAATAACAAAGGTTGTCAAAATGAGTACATTAAATGATTAATGGAAAAAAATCCTAACTCATTAAAAACACATTAACAATTTAATAGCAGAATTTTCTTCAACAATTGTTCCAAGTGGCAGCTGAAGATGACCAGTGAGAAGAAGAATTGACTTCACCTAACTTAAACGCTATCAGTAAATGGCTTGTTGTAGACTTTTAGTGCAAAAAAGTTAGTTGGACATTTCAGAGTCACATGAGTAAGGCAAAGCTTTGAGTTTAGCAAACCTCTCTGTTGTTCAACTTATGCTTTTACATACCCGATTAAAGGAAGCACATAGCTATATTCATAACTAACAACAACATGTTAGTTTCAGTTGACTGGTGGTAAGAACAACAATTTAAACACTGAGAGAAAGCACGAAAAATTGTAAACAGAAATGATTTTGGAAATCATGTACTGTAGAAGAAGAGCCACAATCCTTTGTTGTGTCAGCAACCATAATACCTGCAGTTCAGACCAGATTATCCATCTGAAGTTAATCAGGTTTGGGCCTGGCCAGTACATGTTACACAGGCCCACAGGTTAGCCCATACTGTGATCTGTGTGGATCCCAGTGCCCAGTGTTGGACCTTTCAAGTCCAGAAGCTACACATCCAAGCAGTTACTTGTTTCAATTATTTCAAATGACCATTACAAATTGCTACATTTCTTATTCTAAAGCCAATCATTAGAGCATAAATAGTCACAGTCACAGAGTACTCAACTGGTTGGTGGAAACAAAAATCTTGGTCTGGATTTGTAGTTTCTGGACCTGAAATGCCCAGCACTGCCAATGCCCCAGTGTAGTGACAGAGACACTGTGCTGCAAAAATGGTGCTGTCCTTCGGATGAGACGTAAAACCAAGGTCCTGACTCTCTGAGGTTATAAATGACCCCTGGGCATCTTTTTCAAAGAATGGAGGTAGTACTCTGATGTCCTGGCTAAAATTGCCCACTGCGACCCTTTCAAATCTGGCCTCCTAATCATCCCCTATATCTAACTGAGGAACTTTCTCTTGCACCTTAACTACTGTGTGGTGATTGAAGTGGTGCAGAATGACCACTCAGACACAGTAGCGTGTCGGGCTCACCTTTCCCCCCCTTGTGCCCCTGAAATCCTGATTTTCAGGTTTAATTTTTGGATTCAGATTTCACAAAAGCCACTGACCATGTTTATCATATACACAGTATGTCTCCGCACCCGAGGATCAAATCACTTTTGCTTTTGTGGTGGGAGAGGGGGAGGGGGGGTCGTTGAGGTAGGAAGCAGGCAGATAAGCAGAACTTACCCTGTAAGTTATTATTTATTTCTGTAATAACATAAAGTATTAAAATTAGAAACCAAAATCAAATTTTTCCGAGGCTTTCGGACAGCTCCCCATGCAGGCAGGCCTCTAGTTAGTCTCATCCACCATCACCCGTCATCTGATGGTGTTGCACAGTGGTGGTTGAAATGGCTCCTCATTGATTCTATAAAGCACTTTGGTTGTTTTGAAAAGTGCTATATGAATGTAAGATTAATTCAAGTAAAAGTACACACTCATACTGTATATGGATACCTTTTCTGTAAGTTTAGTATAAGTTTCGCAGTTGGGTATTAGGTAAAACAGATCCAAGCTAAGCACTGCGCTCGCTTTTGTATGAGTGCCCCATGTTTCCCCAGGTCTGAACAAGTATCTGGACAATCTGAATAGCCAGCAGTGATTTACAAAATGATGTGTTTCTGTGTGGCTGTACTTGTGGGCAGCCTTAGCCAGCACGCCTCCTCCTCTGTTACAAGACATGAAGAATGTGTACTTCCTGGGGGCGCTCTGATAGAGGAAGCCCTAATGATCAGTGGCGGCTGACTAAATTGGAGGCCTTGCATGTTTCCCACGTTTATGGTCCCTATGGAGGTCTTGTTCTGCGGATATGGGAGATGCGGCATGCAGGGAACATGTGCATATGCGCAGGGCACACGCCGCTCTCCTCCTGCACCTTGAATTACTTGCAAAGCATCAACTGTTACGTGATTACCTCCTCGAAGGACACTGATCCAGGACCCATTGTCCTGCGGTTGAAACTCCTACTCACTTTCACATATGCAAATTAAAGTTTGTTTATTCCATCTTTGTGACTTATCTGTCTTTTCTTGAAGAAAAACAATTATACCAACTGGCTTGCCTTGGCATGTTAATTAAATGCCTAACCATAACTTACCCCGAGATAAGTTGTCAACAGAGACACCAGGCAACAGAGCACAAATCGCAATGGCTTGCTAAAAATTTACTTGATAGAGCACAAGTAATTAATAACTCAGTTACTACTGAAGTAATTAACTAGCATATGTTTCACCTGTTTCACCTAATACCCTGTCGTGAAAAGTCAATGGGAATTGACTTTAAAGTAGCATCACGTTCTAATTCTGCAAGATGTGTAGAGAGAAGAAAACCACATCCATTACCCTGTGCTGGTAGGACCCC